>OLKM01001560.1:12500-42500 GCA_900291075.1 Melanogrammus aeglefinus
CAGCTCAGGAGGATCTCGGGGTGTTTTGTGGGGATGATGAAGGGGACTGTCATGGAGCAAGGATAGTAAATGACTTGAGGGTTTTAATGAAGCGCAGAGTGTAAGAATTAGGGTGGGGGGGGGGGTGCTATCAGGCTGCACATTAATAGACCGTAGGCCCCGTTTACAGGACGACAATTGCGGTTGAAAACGGCAAAATATTTTTAGCAGGTGTTCCTTTCGTTCGGACGTTGGCGACGTTTTCGGGGCGTAATAAACGCAAAAAAGTGAAACCACCCTCCGGAGTGGAAATCTTAAAACAGCTTCACGGTTACGTTGCCGTCTTAAGGGTTTACAACGCTAAAGTGTGCTCTGATCGGCTCACGCTGGCTCTCGTCGCGTAACGCGTTTACGTCACATCCATGTGCAGTACAGGCAAACAACAACAAATATGACGGATTATTTCCATCAGCTCTGATAACTATCTATTATACTAAGTATTACTAATTATTCGTTATTATTATTATTATTATTCGTTAATTATTATTATTATCTAATATTACAACTATATTCTTAGTGGTGTGGTGTGGCAGTGCGTTTTCTGTCCAGATCGTCTCCGTCTAATTTGAGCCTTAGAGACTATTGACTTTAAAAGATGATAGGAAGTAGACCACACTTTTAAAATTTTCCGGGGGAATTATTTTAAGCCTTGCACCACGGAGATCACAAGTTCCATGGCACAAGACCACCCTGTTTCCACATCTGGAAAGTCCCGCAATCGCACAATATTTTCAAAAAGTGTGAAAACGATGGCAGTGATGTTTGCCGTCTAAACGGTTGCTACTATGTTAGTTGGCCATGTCAGCAAATGCAAAGACGATGCTCACTTTGAAACTTCCAAAATGTATGTCAGTGCATTTTCTGGGTACAGATTGGTCATCGTGCACAAACTCACACACGTTAGCGTGTGGCGTGTGTGTGTGTGGTGTGTGTGTTGTGTGTGTGTGTGGTGTGTGTGTGTTGTGTGTGTGTGTGTGTGTGTGTGTGTGTGTGTGTGTGTGGTGCGAGTGTGTGTGTGTGTGTGCTGTGACAAAGTGTGTCTGTGTGCCGTTGGGCCGCTGCGGGTCTCGCATAGAACAGCTCCGGACTGCTGGGCACATGTGACACTAGATGTGTGCAATGTCCTGAGTGAGCCCCCTAACAGCCCCACCCCCCCCCTCTCTAATCCAGAGATTGTCTCTCTTGGCTTGCTGAACATTTCCCCCCCTCACCCCCTCGTCCCACCTTTGACAGCATCAGCCAGTGGGGTCTCACCAGGGACACCGCCCAAGGGGAGGGCAAGGAGGTGGAGAGCCAGGAGAAGCAGGTTGTAAATACAATTGTCTGTCTGTCTGTCTGTCTGTCTGTCTGTACACACACACACACACACACACACACACACACACACGCACACTTGCGTGTGCGCGTGTTTGTGTCCCATTTTACGGTCCGAGTCAGTTGCAACGGAAAATGAAGCCGTTTCGGGGAGAGAATAGAAAACAAGTGATTTCATTAGACTCAAAGAAAATAAGATGTCAAAAACAAAAAAGCCAATCCCATAACTCTTTAATAAATCCTTCCAGACTAATGAAAACCATGTTTCTGTGGTACAAAAATAGGTGGATCTCACTGCAAAACAGGAATGTTGTCATCGTCGTGCTTGAAGTTGAGGATGAAAACCAGAGAACAGAGGAGGTTGTGGGGTTGAAGGAGGGTTACGCGGCGAGAGCAGCACAGAATAGGGCCGCGATTTGAGAGGGGCCCAGAGGGGCCCGGAGGGCTTGCAAATTATTGGGTGGATCCAGATAGTCATTGAATGTCCAACTCTTACCGTTTCCACAAGTCCATTCCACAGCACACACGAGGCAGTCTGGGGGGGTGGTCGTCGTGTGTGTGTGTGTGTGTGTGTGTGTGTGTGTGTGTGTGTGTGTGTGTGTGTGTGTGTGTGTGTGTGTGTGTGTGTGTGTGTGTGTGTGTGTGTGTGTGTGTGTGTGTGTGTGTGTGGTGTGTGTATGTTGTGTGTGTGTGTGTGTGTGTGTGTGTGTGTGTGTGTGTGAGTTCGTGTTCGTGTGTCAGTTTGTGTGTGTGTATGTGTGTGTGTCAGTTCGTGTTCGTGTGTCAGTTCGTGTGTGTGTGTGCGTTCGTGTGTGTGTGTGTTTGTGTGTTGGTTCGTGCTCGTGTGTCAGTTCGTGTGGGTGTGTGTCAGTTCGTGCGGGTGTGTGTCAGTTCGTGTGGGTGTGTGTTCGTGTGTCAGTTCGTGTTCGTGTGTCAGTTCGTGTGTGTGTTCGTGTGTGTGTGTGTTCGTGTATGTGTGTTTGTTGTGTGTGTGTTCGTGTGTGTGTGTGTTCGTGTGTGTGTGTGTGTGTGTGTGTGTGTTCGTGTGTGTGTGTGTTCGTGTGTGTGTGTGTGTTCGTGTGTGTGTATGTGTGTGTGTGTGTCTCTCTCATATTGGCCTTACCACCCATCGGGTCTGGCCCAGGTCCAGTCCTACACGGCGGCCCACTACAGCCTCTGCTAAGTCCCCTGCACTGCGGGATCAGACTTCCAGGCCGGGTCCTCCCTGCAACCCGAGCCTCCCCAGAGACGGTGGTCTCTCCATGGGTCCTGACTGGCTGTGGCCGATGCCACAGGCCCTCAGCCAGATACAGACTCAACACTGACAGACATACGGAAAGTCACTCAAGCGCTAGCTCAAGCTAAACTTGAGGTGAGCCCGAGTATAAAAATACATAATTTGATGAGCTGCTTGTTCCCGAGAATCACGGCTCATCAGAAATGATTAATGAGGGGGCCGTCGCCAGAGAGACCCGCTGAACATTAACGCAAACCTTATGATACTCTGTGAAATGTGAAAAGAATCGAGAGACTCTGTGGTAAATCGGTATGGGTTTCCACATAACAAGAGTAGCATTACATCCACCTAGAGCACTGATTGCGGTATCGTTTGCCAGAACTAGCGTCCCCGTTCAATACGTTGATCGGTCTGGGAATGTGGCCATGCAGGAATATTAAAACGCTAAATGTAATTCGATTCGACCTACCTCGGAATGGAGCGGGATTGAACGAGGAGGGGAATCGGAGTGGATGTAAATATTCAACATTCCCCGGTTCGCCATTGGCTCACGGACTCAACGTTGGCACCGGGCCCCGTGACGAGCAGGGGGGGGCCAAACGAATGCGCTTTCTGCCAATTGGAGAACATTGACTGCTCCACATTGAGTTCCACATTTGTCTACTGTGGAGTGAACCCCCAAACTGAACCAAACCGTACAGAACAGCATCTGAGAGCAGAGACGATCACAGAGAACGCACCCGTGGTTGCTGGTTCGATTCCCCGGCTCCTCCTAGCTGAGTGTCAAAGTGTCCTTGAGCAAGACGCCTCACCCTGACTGCTCCTGACGAGCCGGCCGTCGCCTTGAGTGGCTGACTCCGCCGTCGGTGTGTGAATGTGTGCGTGAATGGATGAATGTTAGGCACTATTGTAAAGCGTTTTGAGTGGCCACTGGTTAGAAAAGCTCTGTAAAAACGCAGTCCGTTTACCATTTACCATTATGCAACCCTTAATATATTATTGCAGTCTCACAACTAGTGACCGATTTCTGGGGCGTATACATCTGTACGTTTCAAATTCAATCTCACAAGCTTCCTACACACCACATAATACCCAACAAACCACATTCAGGCCGAGCGCGCGGGGGGGGGGGGGGGGAGGTACGTTGTGAATCGGGTGGGGGTGGGGTGGGGGTGTTCAGGGGATGACTGGGAAGGCAGACCCATGTGCCGAAAAGCAGCCCAGCGGACAACCTGTGGTTGGGGGTAAATTCTTTCCCCTCGCGGGCTCCTTTGAGAAAACCGAAGGGGGCAAACAGAAAACGGGGAGGCCTCCATTCAGAGTAATTTATCCCTACGGTCGCTCCTCCTTTACGGGCTGCAATAGCCCCCCCATCCGGGGCTGCCCAGCAGGACGTCCAGAGAGTGGCGTGTGAAACTCTGTCTCCTTTAGCTCCAAAGGAAAAGGATGAACAATGGTGCCGTGGTCGGGTGCTGGATCCAAACAATCCTTCTCCCTCTCCCCTCGCGTTCCCGCTATCCTTCCGCAATTCTATAATTCACCTTGGAAATGGAAATATGCAGACCATTATAGCAAATATCAAGCCATTCTCCGACCTCGCTCAAGCCTTTAGGTTTCGTTTCAGTGCATCCGTCCATTAGTCTGCGGCCGGCTTGTTGTTCTTGGCGTTTGTGGGGAACGGCTCCCCTGAATGTGCCAGGAGGGCGAGGAGGATGTGCTCACATTTTCTACCGAGTTCTCAGGACCCTCTGTGACCCCGCCTATTGCACGAATCGTCGAAAACGGTGGGGCGACTCCCCATGCTCCGCTGCCCGCCTTCATGGCTGGCTTTACTAAAACCAAGGAGTCCTTCCCATCCACCACCACCACCACCACCACCACCTCCACCACCACCACCACCCCCTTCATCAGCCCAGACCACCAGTAAAGGATCCTGCTGGTTCCTTGTTGCTTAAGAGGCTTGGAAGCCGACTAGGGGGTCGGGAGTGGGAACACATTGACCCCCGCTCTGTTTAACGGTGTTTCCACTATAGCTAGAGCCATACGCCCACATTGTCCACCCAGGTTACTTCATGTAGTCTTCCTGAACTATGACATTTCCTTCCGCCGCAACGAGGAAGATAGCATGTTAGAGACGGACACGGCTTTGTTTCATGACCGTCCACATCCTGGTCCCCTCCTCGGGTTTGGCTTGGTGGACATGGGGAGGCCGCAGAGGGCTCTGGTGGAACGTGTGTCTAATCAGTTAATCGGGGGTGCCCCTTTCCAGACCGGGCATGGCCAAAGAGTCCCTGAAAAAAAAACCTTGAGGAATAATCACCAATCAACTTGCGTACAGGGAAAATAAATCTTGATAACGCCGCTTCTGGGAGTGTGTGAGGTGACGGAGACGGAGACAGGAACAGGTTCCCGTTTGACTGCTCTTCACCGTCATCAATAACATCTTCATCAACAACAGCGCGCTCGGCAAAGGCTCTCGCAGGAAGCCACCTCTTCCGTCCTCTGGGACCATTCATGGCCGGCTCCAGCCGAGCTATTGAGCATTCACCAGGCACCACCACATCTCCGACAAGCGCGACAAAAAAAGCATTTTAAGAGCGACGCTCCCAGCAGTTCCCACACTATTTCACCTGTCAAATGCTTACAAAACAGGAAGGATGGGGGTGCAAGTGTTAGAGTAGTGTGTGTGTGTGTGTCTGTGTGTGTGTGTACCCCCCCCCCCCCACACACACACACACACACACACACACACACACACACACACACACACACACACACACACACACACACACACACACACACACACACACACACACACACACACACACACACACACACACACACACAGAGGGGCGCCACAGCACACCTCTTGCCAGCCCAACAGAGACCCTATAGAGACATTGTCACCGATTCTTCAATGAAGGGATTCACTAGAAGATTCACTTTTTTCCCCCCACTCAGAGTGCCACGGCCGTCGCATTCATCCGGCCTCAGGGCCTTCCAGTCAGCTGCCCTACCTAGAGCAGCAGCAGCTGGCCCGGGAAGCAAGTGCTGCTCCTCACCGCCACGGAGATGAGTCACGCGGAGATGACCAAGCGAGGCAGTGAGGAATTTCGCACGGAGCGTCGAGCTGGAGCAGGCCAGGCGAGGCGGAGGGAGAGGGGCAGAAGGAGCCGGAGGTAGCGGCTGTTTGTGGAGGAAATGACGGACACCTGCTTAGTGTGACAATGTGGGGAGAAGTCATTCATTTACCCGCGGGTTAGCTCCTGACCGCCAGAGTGTCACTGGTCAACCAGAGGAAAACATGCTTCGGATCGTTTGTTCTTCCACAATATGCAGTTCTTTGGCTTCATTTACAGTCCGTCTGTCAAGTCTGATTCATTAGGAGTTTAGGTAAAACAAGCAACAACATATAGGGGGTATCCCCCCCCGCTCCAGGCAAGGAACCGACTGATTCAGATCTGTGCGGAGCTTGGCTTTTTTTGACACACTTATGCCAACCGAATTCTCAGAATTCAAGGCGGGCACTAAATCACTCCGAGTTGGAAAAATGAAAGCTAGTGGGGGGCGCGCACACACGCGCACGCACACGCACACACACACACACACACACACAAACACACAAACACACAAACACACACACACACACACACACACACATCGGCCCACCACATTCCAGAAGGACATCTATTCATGCTCTCGCAGTGTGTGCCATGACCGTGCCCCCAGTCAGACCATCTGATTTAGCTTAGAGAAGCGCGTCAAAGACATGCACCACGCTGCCCGTCATCCATAGGCAGCAGCATGTGGCTCAGAAGGTACAGCGGGTTGGCTGGTAACCCGAAGGTTGCTAGTTTGATTCCCTTGCCGTCGCCTTGCATTGTTGACACTGTCGTCGACGTGTGAATGTGCGCATGAATGTGTGAATGTAAGGCAATATTGTAAAGTGCATACGTATACTCTATAAGTGGCCACTGGTGCACTAACTATTTACCATAGTTAGTATCTCAAGGAGTCCTTCCTATTACTGCCCGCCTCTCTCCTCGTCCCTCCCAAATCCTAGAGAGAAATAATTTTGTTTGCAGTGTCATTACGTCTGTTAGCAGATCACAGCACAGCAGTCAACCGATTTTAATTTGGCGATATTGCAAATATCCAGACACTAAAACCTGGCTCGTAAACTTGATGAATTCCCCCCCCCCCCCCATCCAAGAATAACTATTAAAAACTCAAACTAATTAAGAGAAGAGAGGAGTCTGTGTGTGGTGTTTGAGGGGAAAATCGAGAGGAGGATGAGAGAATCCGAAGGCATTTTGCTTACACCACGTCAAACCCCAGGTCCAGCCCGTGGGATGACGCCTTGGAATAAGAAGGAAAATAGATCCCAAAGGGCGGTCAATGAGTGGAAATGAGTGAAGATATGAAGAAGACATCAAGGCATCGAGACGTCCTGCCCACTGTCACCAACAGCATCGCAGATGAGCTCATCACACAGTAATTAAGGAGTGCCATGCAGAAAGCAAAAGGAACTAACACAGGAAAAAAGAAAAAGAAAACGCATGAGAGACCACGCCGCTGACAATAACCTGTGGTTTCCATTCGGGACGAAACTTAAAAAAGGTGGATACATTTCCTATGCCGACGAATGTTAAAAAAACGAAGGAGATGTTTAATTGCGTCTGTGGGTTTGACAGATTCATCCTTCCCCCTCGGTGAATCATTCATCCACCTGCATTTGTTTGGGTGGATGATTGATGTGTGGCCATAAGAAACGCCCAGGCCTACGTGACCCACACTGCGCTCAAGACAAACTGAACGACAGCCTCATATTTTATTATTAGAGACAAGGGCACAGACGCACACACACCTCAATAACTTCCCCTTGTCACTCCTCTACACCCCGTTTTCCAGCCCGAAATCTCCAGGCTAACCTTGTTTGCACATAAGATGCCATCTCCTCCACTCCCTCTCTGCCCCTCCTTCCATCATTCATGCGTCTCTGAAGCTGAATGACAACGATTCAGACGTGGACCTGATGTTGCAGACTTGTGTGATTTCAGCTACACCAGACTTGGAACCTGGTCTGTCCATCCGTCTGGGCTGTTCGTAAGTCTGGCCAGCAAATTACATCCCTACACCCACACCCCACACACACCACACACACCACACACACACACACACCTTTGAGGAAGACTTCGGGCCCGTTGGAAGGGGTTGGGTCCTAAACTGAGCCGCTGCGACAGAATGCCAGCTCGCAGGTGCCTGTCGAGACACGTTAGGCCCCCAGACCGTCTCGGTCGGCGAGGTGCAGACAGACAAGCGGCCGAGAGATAACAACACATGGCTGTTTCCATCACCGTGTGACGCACCGCACTTTAAAACCACCAGGGAAGCGCCCTCATTAATGACCCATAATACAAGTGAATAATGAGTTTAAATCATTGCCTTTTTGTGGTGAGGAAATTAAATAAATAGACCGGCCTTACAACCTTTTGAAGCGAGGAGGGGGGAGAGGACTGACTATTTGATATATTGGTGTGTGAAAATCAAAGTGAGCGAATAATTCACTATTTCGCTGTCACTGCACTTCCTGTCTGCCCTCCGCGCTCTCATCTTGTCGAGAAATCCACTGACGTATCTGTGCCATGGGTGCCTTGTTCTACGGCATCTACAAAAGCACTCCGCGTTCAGACAGACAGCTTTCAGACAGCAGGAAGAGAGAGAAGGAGATGGAAAAAGAAATCAAAAGAAGCCAAAAAAAGAAGAAAAAACATGCTTTGGACGCAAGAGGATTTAAGCGGGAAGGTGGGACAGACAGACAGACAGACAGACAGACAGACAGACAGACAGACAGACAGACAGACAGACAGACAGACAGACAGACAGACAGACAGACAGACAGACAGACAGACAGACAGACAGACAGACAGACAGACAGACAGACAGACAGACAGACAGACAGACAGACAGACAGACAGACTAGAGTATAGGAAGTGAAGATACATCTATCTGGAACAGAGCAGCAAACTCCTCTAACAGAATATTCAGACATTTGATTAAAAACAGGATCTGCAGCATAACTCGCCCGCCTCCCCCCTCATCCCCCTTTATTGCCCCCCCCCCCCCCCCCCCAACCCCATTCAACCCCCCTCCCAGCAGTACCAAAGAGAGAGGTTCACAGAGTGTATGAAATACTTTACTAACATGGAGTTGGTGGCAGATAGGCAGATCCCCAACTGATGAAGTGGAGAAAACCTCTGAACACATAACAAAGCAGGATGTTGATGCCCGGAGATGTTTTTTTCCCTTAGCCTTACTAAAATCTCTTTCAGGGCTCTTTTGGATTGTGGGTTCGAAAGGGAATAGATAGGGGGGGATTTAAGGGTTGATGCCTCAGGTAATTCACCTCATTTTGGATATTAACCGTTTTTGTTAATGCTAACACACACACACACACACACACACACACACACACACACACACACACACACACACACACACACACACACACACACACACACACACACACACACACACACACACACACACACGTTAAAGCTATACCTCCCTCCATGTCCTGTTGTTTCCGTGTGTCTGCACTGACAGCCCGGTTAAACGTCTCACCTATGGCGCCTGCCGGAGACGAGGCTCAAACAAACCAAGCGTTACATCAGCCCACTTAAACCCAGCCGGCCGTCCCACGAACCGCGTCCACACAGAGACAGGCAGAGACAGGGACTTCTAATGATTAAAGGACCTCTTAGTAAATCATTGTCTCTCCTTAGAGTGGAAGGGATCTCGGGGGGTGGGGGGTGAGGGTGGGGGTGGGGGTGGGGTGGGGGGTGAGGGTGGGGGTGGGGGTGGCTTGTTTTAAAACAAGTGCTGCGCCGACGACCAGCCAAATGAGAGATGCTTGAGGCTCAGGAGGACTGAGCTGAAACCATTCAACACTGCCCCCCCCCCCCCCAACTCCCTACCCCTCACCCCACAAATAACATCAACAGATAATAGTGAACCACACGCCAAAATTCATACTTTTAGCCCCAAGTGATGAATCTCCCTGCGATGGGGATTCACTGACCTGAAAAATGGGACTCGTTGGCCAACTCGAGTGACGACAAGACACAAAAAAGTTTGAAAAGTGCCCCAATTCTGGTTGCCCGGGGCAACAAGGCGGACATCACCGCGGCGCCTCAAGGGAACCCACGGGGAACATTCATCACTCTCATGCCCGTTCCTTTACTTCACACAATCGCATAACAACCCCGCAAACACATGAAACTCCATTAAACGCAGACCCCGAAACCCCCCGCCCCGACAAACAAACCCACAATCAGGCCCAGCTTGCGGTCTGAAAAGCCCAATTTGTTTACTCCTGTTGGGATTATGGCGGGGGGGGGGGGGGGGGGGGGGTCCGGGCGAATGCAGGGGGAACCTCTACTTTTTAATCCCCCTAATTAACGCTCCTCCTCCTCCAACATGAGGCCCCGCTTACACTTTTCCCAGAACCCCACAACAACTACCATGAACTTGAGCTTAGTTAGCAGCCCGGTTAAGCTTGAGGAAGGTGTGTGTGGGAGACACAGAGAGACAGATGGACAGAGAGACAGACAGACAGAGTGGCGTTAGAGAGGGTCAGAGCGAGGCAGACATATGCTATCAAAAATATCTCTAAATATTTATCCAACTTTATTTCACTTTTGGATCTATTCTCATTGTAATCACTATTGTTTTATTCTTTGTAAGGTTCGGCATTGTACCAGTCAGTTTCCCACGCAAGTACGGCTCTCTGAATTAGATTATTATAGCTTTCCACCTAAACTAATACAGTGGACAGGAAATAAACAACTGTAGTTTAAGGAAAATGGCCAGTAGAACCCTAAGCATGCACCGAGAATACAAGGAGTGGATACGGCCACTCCCACTAGCAGGGCTGAGCTCACTGGTTTTTTGGTTACCCATAATGCAACAATACCCGGCGGGGTCTCTAGACCACGGACATAAGCCCCTGGTGGGGGGTGGGGGGTGGGGGGTGGGGGGGGCAAGGGAGGGCAGTCCGGGACACAGCTCTACATGCTTATAAAAGAGGAGAGCGAGGAGGGGACTTCCTGGCCGCCTTAACACTTTTGGTCTCTTGATTTTGACTAATCCCCATCCTAACAACCGCTTCCAACCCCGATCGCATGGGAGGAAGGAAAGGGAGGCTGGGGAAAATAACTCTGCATATAGAAAAGAGGATGATGGAGGAGGGAAACATCCAGGCCAGGGACTGAGATAAAGAGAAATGTTTTGAGGAGAAGAGATTGATTGGAGATGGAAGGACGCCGAACGTTGAGGCTGAGAATATAAAAACTGAATGGAATTCTCCCAAGGCGCACGGTGCATCCTTAGATGACTTCATTCAAACGCTTTATAAAAGCGCGCTCTGAAGACCAGACAGTGGCGTCTATCCCTCTCTTTCCCCCCTCCTTCTCTCGCTCTTTCTAACCCAAACAGAGAGACGGTGGCTGACTCCCTGCAGGACAATACGAGGCTGTCCAATGCAGACCTTCCCAGTCTGCAGACAGCCTTCCGAGGCAAAGGTCTAGCAGGCGCCGGCCGTGTGTCTCACCCTGGCTCGTCTGCAGGCACCCAAAACAAAAAAAAAAAACTAAAATGTTGCAACGAATCTACCCCATAAATCAAACGCTTCCCTCGCCGGGGCGATAACTCGGGACAGGACGAGTCGCGGACAACAGTTGGCGAGAGCTTTTAATGTCTGGACTCACAGCCTTGGCCCGCGCCGCTGTCGGGCCTGTCGGCCGGGCTCCGACGCGCCCTCCCCCCTGGGTGTAGGAATGGGAACAGGTGGGCGTGGGGCTCCAGACCCCGCAGACACGCGTGTAATTGTCATGACATAGGGGGATTAGAACCCGTGGCGCCCGGCCGGACTCCGGGACGGGGGACATGCAAGGTTCTCTCTCTCGCGCGTCCTCTCTCTCTCTCTGACGTTCGGCTGACGGATACAACAGTGCGTCGTCGCATGCGGAAGATAAGCCTGCGAGCGGCTTTGTAGAAGTCTGATACCCCAGCTCCGAGTGCCTCGACCGTGGCTCAGCCTCCCACCTCCCTCCCTCCCTCCCTCCCTCCCTCCCTCCCCGCAGTAACCTTCGTCTCAGGCCTCTCCCTCTAGCGGAGGGGTTCAGGCATCGAGACCTGCGGCTGGAGGGGCCCACAGATGCAAAGTAAGGTTTGAGGAGAAACTGGCGGCTTCCCCAATGCAACGCTTGACCTTCACGCACTCGGGAGGCCATCTCCCTCCATCCCCAACCCATGACAGTAGGGTGTGTGCAGTGTCTCTTCCCAGGCGAGGCAGCGGTTCCATTTCCCCCCCCATCTCGGCCGGGCTCCTCCGAGCTCAGCTGCAGTAAAACAAAAACAAAAAAAACCACGGGCCATCTTCCACTGTCTCCCCCCGTCTCTTTATCGGTCCTCTTGGGTTACCGGACAGACAATGGTTAAACCAGAGGGTCCGTGGAGCGGCCGGGCTGGGCGATAAATCTGGGCCTGATTTAGCCGCGGAAAGACCGCTTCCTGGCGGTCGGGGGGGAGCGGCGCTGGCGACAAGCGAGGCCGGCTCCAGATGACTCCGCCGAGGCCCAGTGGGTCCCAGCTGCGAGAAGTGTCAGGGGGGAAGAGTGTGAAGCTTAAATAGGGGTTCGGGTCGCTATAGAAACTCCCGTGTTTGACTGCTAGTCTAATGCTCGGGATTAACTCCATGTGTGGACGCATCTATTAAAAAAGAGTGGGTTTTATTCTGCGGTCAGGGGAGGAGGGGGGGGCTAGTCATTGGCTTAGGCTCTTGGAGAAGGGAGGCGGTGGGTGGGGGGTGGGTGGGTGGGTGGGGTGGGAGGGTCAGTGATCGATAGGTCCTGCCAAGCGGCATTAGTCCCCCTGGGGTCCTGAGGGGTCCGTCTTACAGGCGCAGGAACACTGGGACCCTAACTCTGATCTTATTTATGGGCGAACAAAAGGCAGCACAAGGGGTCCTTTTGGTGGGGGGGGGCCTGTTCAAACAGAAGGCCAGTGCGGACCTCTCTTTGAGGGGGCCGGGCTGAATTGACTCTGGGGAAGAGAGAGAGAGAGAGAGAGAGAGAGAGAGAGAGAGAGAGAGAGAGAGAGAGAGAGAGAGAGAGAGAGAGAGAGAGACAAGAGAGAGAGAGAGGAAGAGAGAGAGAGAGGAGAGGAGAGAGAGAGAGAGAGAGAGAGAGAGAGAGAGAGAGAGAGAGAGAGAGAGAGGCTGACAGGCAAGCCTTAAAGCCCTTAAAAAAAAAAAAAAAAATGGGGCCAGGATCAAGTGGTGGGGGGGGGTGGGGGGGGGGGGGCACCACCTCCTCCTCCTCCACCCCCACCTCGGCCCGACTCCACCACAACTCCCCAGAGACGAGGGGCCGGTAGACAATGAGGCCGTGCTGCCGCTGCGACCGAGTGGAGCGGGGGGGTGGAGGGTGCAGGGGGGTGGGTGAGGGGGCAGGAGGGGTGCAGGGTGGAGGTGGAAGGGTGCGATGGGGGGGTGGATGTGGGTGTCCCAGGCAGGGAGGATATATTTGTATGCAAGTTGGAATCTGTATGTCGTGTTTCGCGGGTGTAAAAAAAGAAAGAGGGCCCCACCCTGCTTCCTTCTCACCCCAGCTGCCATGCCGCACGTCAAACGCCAAGAATGTACTATCAACCCCCCCCCCCTCTCGACATACACACACAGAAGCTTTAAATCAAGTCGGTGCCCCACTCAATTCCCCACTGCTGGCAAGACTGCCTGGAACTTGGGCTAGTAATAGAGGTGTGTGTGTGTGTGTGTGTGTGTGTGTGTGTGTGTGTGTGTGTGTGTGTGTGTGTGTGTGTGTGTGTGTGTGTGTGTGTGTGTGTGTGTGTGTGTGTGTGTGTGTCTCAGGGATCAAAGGCCTCGGGAGAACAACAACACATCAGTTCCATCCAGCTGGACGCTTCCCTCCTGTCACCTCGGAGGGAGGGAGGGAGGGGAGGAGGGAGGGAGGGAGGGAGGGAAGGAGGGAGGGAGGGTAGGAGGTGGGGGGAGGATACATTGTAGAGACAGACCTGGCTCCTATGTGTTGGATGTGTCTATACACAAACGCATGTAAGCGCACACACACTGTTTTGTGAGAGGAGGGGTGCCGGGGAAAGTCAAATCAGGCGCTCCCGGCCAAAGATCGCAGATCCGATTGGTCACGGCTGTCGTCGTTGCTAAGCGCTGAGGCGAGCAGAAGGGAGAGGGTGGAGATGGACAGGAGAGACGAATAATAGAGGCATGCGGATAGGGGAAGAAATCCATATAGGAAAATAAACCCGGACAATAGTCCCGGGACACGAGGGAATATAGTTAACAAACAATAAAAATGAGTTATGACTAGTCATACTTCATACTCGTATGGATTTCTCATAGTCATGAATACTTCATAGTGACATACATTTCACACGGTCCGGATACGACATGTCTGGTCTGTGTTCACGTGCCATACACATCTGCGTTAAGCATTTAAGTGTTTGAATGACAGCAATGTTGTTTTGTTTTGGGGTTTTTTCAGAATCCATCCCCAAAAAAAAAAAGAAAAAAAAGTTGTCACGTGATTTATGGTCGGTCAGACCCCAGTGTGACCCCTTCACCCCGCGCCCGCTGACCTGGAAGCAACGTGCATTTGGGGACGGCCATTTCCTGACTCTATAAAGAAAGCCGAGCGGAACTCAGGGAGACAAAAGGTAAAAAAAAATGGAGGGCAGAATCATTAACTGCCCACACAATGTCCACAACTGTGTCCAGGTCCAGGCCAGATCTGGGGAGAGGTCAACCTCTACTGCCCCGACGCCTGTAGAAGATCAGGGCGGGTGCTACAGCACAGAACAAGAGCACTTACATCTGAGAACAAGGAGAAAAAAAACACTTTACATTTTCAGACAAAGCAGCAACTAAACACACAAGCCAAACTAAGCCGCCGAGAGAGAAGGAGCCTGGGCTTTTCCCCAAAATGTGTCAGATTCGCTCCTGTGTTTCATGAAAAACCTTTTGTGAGGAACGTAGGAGAAAGAGAAGCAGACTGTGTGTTGGTACCCATGCCGAGGTCACAGATTGCTCCCCCCCCCCCCCCATGACCGTCTTGACAAATCTCTGGAACTGAGTCAAAAACAGATCTGGAACAGGTTCCAGCTCTTGCACATTGTCCAGATCAAATCCAGTCAATCAAGAAGGAGGATTAAAACGATATGCAGAACAGTGGACGGACCAACGCAAAGGGTTGGGGCCAGAAAAGGAAAAAGAATAATCTTGATTTAATCCAAAATTCTGGCGACAAGATAACAGCTCCCAAAGGAGAGCAGTGTGTGCGCGTGCGTGTCACGGGGAAGAGGCAGAACAGAAAGAGACGGCCAGGGGAGTGCTTGTGCTTAATCTTTTTCCTCCATCGAGAATACTCAATCTACAGTAGGTGCGATTATAACTGGTGAGCGACGACCCTGGTGGAAGGGGGCAGCATTGGGTACTGTAGCAGTGTAGCGTTAGCTTAATCTTACAATTAGGAGCCCTTATAAGAGAATCCCTTCTCTCATTCTGGTTTTATTTCCCATTTTACCAGGCCTCATTGACTGCCTAGAGCAAGGAATTAAGGATCTTTAAAACAGTCTGCTGATGGCTATAACGGCAGCGGGCATTCTCCTTGGGAGAACGACCGTTCAGAGCAAGCCTGACCCGTGGAACGCCGCCAGGCATGGAGCGCTTGCCGTTCAGCAGCAATTTATTCTCCACAGAAGGATGGATAATGAGATTTGTTCACGAATCAAACGTTTACTTTGCTTCATCTGATACTGCTTCAGCCACTATATAAACTCATTTTAGATAATACATGTATTTTACATAAAAGCAACAACCACAATAACAACCGACTCTCTCTGAGCGCATGAGGCATCATCATGCATGCATGGATATATTAAGTATTCCTCCCTTCCGCCGTCCCTTTTCCTTCCTACGCCTCCCTCTCTCAATACCTCTCCCTCGCCCATGTCCTCACCATAGTGTCTCACAGTGGAATTAAGTGTTCTGTGTGTCCGTGCGCGTGTGCGTGCGCGACAGCAGAGTGAATAATGACTGCACTGTTGAAGAGGGGACGGACGCGCCCAGAGAGGTCCGACTGATCCGGAGCACGGGTTTCGCCGGTTGGACCGTCGCTCGGCGGCGATGAGAGTTGGACATTGTTGAGACAACGTCTGAGAGCTTTGGGAGGCATCATGGGGCCCCAGAGGCCGGGGCCGGGGCGTGCCCCCCGATTCTCTGATGTTTGTGGCACTCGATACATCATAAATATAATCATGCGTGAACGCCCGAATAATTGCCAAGGCAAAACAATTTGATTACACGACTGAAGGACGATACTCCACACAAAGAGATTCTTTGAATGAGCTGGATGTGTGTATGCTCTCAGCAGCAGTACACTACTAAACGGGCAAACCGCTACGGGCGAAAAGAAGAGGGACGACATTATCCAAGGTCAACTGGAAGGTCAACGCTCAGAGCAAGACGCTCAACAAGCGTTCTTAGAATGGGGAATGCTAAAAGCGGAGAACTTTCCGGAATGACCCCACCTAACCAAATGTCTCTCTGAGACACATTGTACTCCACTCCAGTGTGTGTGGGCTTTGTTTGTCTGTTTGCATTCCAAGGCTGGTGTACGGTAGGGCACCTAAGTACCCCCACAGACAGCAGTCTAGGTGGGCTGAAAAAAACAACACCACCAAAGGCACGGAGTGTGTCGTTTTTTAGGCTAGCCACTGTCTGTCTTTCACTGAGAACACTGAGGAAGGCAGGGGAGAGGAAATCCAGCCCAAAAACCGCCACGGCATAGTCCTCCAACCCTCTCCTTCCTGAGACTTCATCCGTCAGTGGAGAATCTTCCTTTCCAGCTAGAGATTAAGATTGGCCCACAATCGATCTGGGGTGATTTTAAGGGTGCTTTCACACCAGAGCTGTTTGGTCCGCTTTAAATCCAACCCTGGGGCGTTTCTCCTGATAGTACGATCCATTCGGGGTGGTGGGAACGCTCATTCAGACTCTGGTGTGGATCAAACCAACCAACTATGGTCTGCTGGAAAACTGGGCTTTCGGTTAGCCTCCAAGTGAACTCTGCTTCGGTTCACTTTAAGTGTAAATGCAATCCGACTCTAGGGTCCTAAAGTCAGGAAGCAAACCAAAAAACATTGCATCATGGTTTGAATTTACACTTTTGCCGCAAATTGGAAATTATAAACATATTCAGCCAGTGCTGGACTATTGTTAAATTAAAATGAGTAAAGAGCAGGGTACTAAGTCTACCAAACTATCAGACCAAGCATAACAAACTATCGGACCGAGTCTACCGAACTATCGGGACCAAGCCTAACGAACCGTAGGTGCGAAGGCGCCTCCAGTGGAGTCACACGTCCGCGGCAGGGCAGGGTGGCCGTTGGATCGAACAGACGCCCATCGCAGCATACAGTATGTCCCAGGGCCCCGCTGTTAATAAATCAATGCCATTCGGGCATAAAGGGGAAGGGGAATTGGCTGGGAAGGGGCAGCGTGCCAAACACTAAATCCAATTATACCAAGGCCTGGCACCACTCAACCTGATGACTGTCTCTACCTAAAGCCACAGGGGGGATGGGGAGACGTGGGGGTGTGAAGCCAGCAAGGACGGCTTCAGCTGTGACAGGGGAGCACGGAAAAAGAAGGCAAAGCTGTTCAGTAAGAGGAGTTTGTGCCCATTATTCCCAATGTGGTCTTATCCGTGTTTCTGTCTCCAGGAGTGTGCGTGTGTGCGTGTTTCTGTCTCCATGAGAGAGAGAGTGAGTGTGTGTGTGTCTCTCCGTGTCTCCGTGTGTGTCCGTCTGTGTCCGTCTGTGTGTGTGTGTGTGTGTGTGTGTGTGTGTGTGTGTGTGTGTGTGTGTGTGTGTGTGTGTGTGTGTGTGTGTGTGTGTGTGTGTGTGTGTGTGTGTGTGTGTGTGTGTGTGTGTGTGTGTGTTCCTGTGTGCGTGTGCGTGCGTCTCTGTTCCTGTGTGTGTCTGTGCCTGTGTGTGTTGCACGCTGCCAGGGAGACATATCCGAGTAGACTACTATGGGCGCCAGGCACCAGCTGAGGCCCTTTATTCAGCGAGCTGCCCTGACTGCACAGCAACTGGCCTGAGCCCTGACACCTGTCAAACACATGCATGCACACAATCCAAAAACACCAGCCGACACACACACAGGGTGTCGACAACCGCCCAGGGACGGGTAGCCACACACACCTTTAAACTATTGCACCTGTGGGGGGCTTTGGCATGAGATGTGCGGTTGTAGCAGGGATGGGTTGCGGGCAGGAACATACACTGTGCCAGATTTATTGGCGTCATGATTGTTCTCTCCCTGCCCTTTCCTCCACTCCACTCCTGATCTGTCTCCCTTTTAAAGAGTCCCGCTGGCGTTCAGACAACAACTGGCGCTACTGCTAGCGTAATTTAGGAGAGATCAGACAAACGCCTGACCACATGGCGCTAGCTGGCTAGCACAGCTTACGCCATGACCACCAAACTCACGCACCGGGTCCAAATAAGGGTCTAACCCTGACCCCAAATGCTTCGACGAACGGGGACACTGCAGAGTAACGCCGTGTGGACGAGTGGGAGGGATGGCAACATTACAACAACATCAACAACAGGATACGCCTTGAAATGTGCCATTTAGGCCCCCCGGCGATTGATGGTTCTTTTGTAGAAGGTGTTTGTGCGCACAGCCTCCACCATTAAATAAGCCATTTGGGAAGTGTAGGTCTTTTATGAACGGCCGGCTAAAGTAGCGTCCCTGCCTCTCTGCCATCTGCCAAGGTTATGGTGATCAATCTACTGTCTAAAGTGGCCTGCAGGCAGTCCGGGAGTCAACGACGGGAGACTGCTCCCTGACGTAATGTCCAAAAGCCTGTGCTTACTCGACATACTGTTCACTCACAGGGCCTATACAAAACTGGAATGAACAAATTCTATGTATCAAAAGTGCGATGCCCGGATGGTGATTTGTCAGTGCATTAATATGGATGATCATGGAGGTAGAACGATTGCTGCGGTTTAGGAAGAATATGGTGCAGTTTTCTTTTTGCTGCATCACTGGCATGCAAACAGAGTTGGCTGACATGTACAGCAAAGCTGTGTTTCAGATCTGTTCGGATCCGTCGCTGTATTCTGATTGTGTAAACTTCCATTAGGTTTTACTTATGTCTTTTCTTCTTCAAATTCAAACCATTACCCAAGGGCAATTGGCAAGCAGAATGAGCGACTGCGGAAGAATATCGGCAGCCTTCGATGAATCCATCCTTATAAAACGTCTTTGCAGCGTTACACAATGTGCCGCTCCAGCAGTAAGGATCGCGGTCCTAGCGCCGCATGGTTCTGATAAGGCTGTGTGTAGGATTTCCTCTCCCTGGAGGGCAAACACCTGGCTAGGATCTTGGAGCGCCTTGGGTGCCTGGAACAGCTAAGATCTTCTATGCCTGTGTACCATAGGGCCTAGATTAACGTCAGGCCCGACAAAGACGCAAAAACAGAGCTAAACGGGACAGCACTTTTCGGCCAAGTCACAAATTGGAAACAGGGGTGAGCCAAAACTAAACGGGTGAAAAAACCAAATGGGTCTGTGGGATAGATTTGGTCCATCACTTTTTACAAGCCATAAAAAAGGTTTGAGTTCCAAATGGCCATTTACCATACCTACCTTAAAACAGAGACGTTTTGGTGACCATTACCTATCACCAAATGGTTCAGTAAGGCTACTCTCCCCCAGTCTGACAAGGAAACAATTATCTCCATGACCATGTGGTGTTTCCGCTGGGGGTGACAATGACGGTAAGCAGATGCACACATAAAGCAGAGGCCTCCCAGTTAAAAGCCAGCAACACGCATTAATCTCCCAGGAGCGGAAACCACTCTTTAAGAGAAACCATATTGGACCGTGACAGCAGTTGGACCAAATTTAAAACGAGGACAACGGATGACAGTCAACCTTGCCTGACATCTAGGGAGCCATCTGCTAATGGCGGACACACGATAACAACTAAAATAGGCAGCTAATTACGATAGCAACCCCATGCATCACCAGAGCCACAAGTAGAAATATCATGGCGACCCATTTGAGAAGACTCTCAGTAGGATACGATACTCTCTCTCTGAATAGCTTTGACCCGTCCGACAGACAAACTGTCTTTGATCAGACGCGAGTTTGTACCATTGCTGGGTCACCATCCATCAACATACAAAGCAGATTCAAACTCTTGCCCCCGGATGGTTCCGGGGAATGATTGCCTTCACAGATGGACCATTGTGTTATTTATGACCCAATGTCATTTTTTTTGCAATACGCCTCAATGTGCGAGGCAATAAAAGAATAAAAACAATGTTTAACCCAACATAAAAAAGACACTTGAACAGGTCAAAAGTAAGACAACTTTTGTAGTGCCGTTCGTTTTTGTGATTTTAAATTATTTTGTCCTTGCCCTACTTATATGAAATAGCCATTGGGTTTAGGGTATTTCGACATTGTAGTCTCGCTGCATCATAAATAGTTCAGCCACGGGCCTTATCAGCTGGGGTTATGATATAACCAGCCGGTTTTAGCAGAATAAAAACATAGTTGCCAGGCCAGCTCTTTAATCTGTCGCTGTAATTGCCGGGATGGACTTTATGCCGCAGACATATTTGTTACTGCCTTTTCACCCATGGCTAAATGAGCCATAGCAGTGTTTATTCCCAGCACAAGACCAGGGCTGGGCACAATATCCCACTCCCAGACTCTTCCAAGCAGCCACGCAAGTCTGGGCTTGGGTCAAAAAAACAGGGGAAAGAGTTTTAGCTGAGGGGGAAGGCATGGGGGCGGGGTGGCGTTGTGGAACCTCAGAAACAGGAGGTGAATAGACTGAACGGAGAGGACATGAGAGTACACAAGTCTTTAGTGGTGGATTGAGGGCTTTTGCGGTGACGCATTCAAGGCCCTTTCATCAGGGGCGACAGTGCTCCAGAGTTGCCAGTCCAAAAGAGGGGGTTCTCCTTTTGAGGGCCCCTACTCGTGAAATATATGGGCTTTTCAACTCTGTGTGCAAGAGTAGTTCTAATGAGAAGTCGGGGGGGGATAGAAGCTGCGGGGGGAGGGGTGAGCGAGGGCCGGTGAAAACAGGAGAGCTAAATGGAGGAAGAAAAAAAAAGAAAGAAAAGGAAAAGCCCAAAAAAAAAAAAAGCGAGGCTTCATTTAAGAGGCCGTTGTTTTAGCAAGAACATTCCGCCTCCCTCCTCTGTTTGCAGCGGCCGGCCTGCACTTCAGACGCCCACACTCCCAGAGTTAAAAGGCAGTGTTTAGCCCCGGCGAGCAGCAAGAAGGGCTGGGCTTGTTTTGACACTTTGTCCTCTCTGTGAAAAGGCCCCACTTCTATGGCCCACTCGAGTTCATTAGGGAGCGCAGCGCTTTCAGTAGCACTCCCCCTCTTTCTCAGGAGGCCAGCCCTTCCCCTGCTCCCGTTTTTCCCTAATTCAGCTCCCAGCCTCAATGGGAGAATCCAGTTTGTTTAATCAAGAACCCCACCAACAATTAGCACCCTCGTCTTCCTCCAGTCCTGAATATAGTTTGCTGTAAGATGATGTTGATTATTAGTATAAAAACAACGCAAAGATGGCAAACAAGTCGGACAGGTCATTGACGGAAGTGCACCGTGTTTAAAAAAAAGAAAAAAAGATTGTGTTTAGTAGGAACAACACAAGTCCTATGTAGACTACCTCACTATCTACACCTGAGACGGCCATTGTGTTAAATCTGGAGTAAGGTTTCAGTGCTCTCCCTCCTGGTGACATCACCTCTCCTCCACGCTCACAGGACAACAGTGAGATGTTATTCGAGAAGGGCAAATTAACTCTGAGGTCATATAAGCCAGCAGGAAATCTCCCATGTCTTCGGGCCTAAATGCTGTGAACATGTGGGGTGCTTTTAAAAGCTTCAGTTTAGTTCATTGAGCGGAGGTCTCTCTCTCTCTCTCTTTAGCACGCCTTCCTCCTTTGTCAAGCGGTACGGAAAACCAACAGAGTGGCAAGTGCATGCTCAGGCAACACCAAACGACGGAAGTATGTTCAGCAGCACAGGCGACATAGTGTGCCCCGTCTTGGTTTTCCCCAGGTTGGTTCTAGAAACGACACCAGAAACCGAGCAGGTGTGTTCTGGCAGCAGCAGAGCCTGGGCACACGAGCAAGGGATTGAAGGAAAAGTGACCATAAATCCACCATGGGTTGAGAATGTGTCACCGAATCCTTGGCTATTTCAGTAATGAATCAGATGTGTGAGCAGGTGTGTTGAGCTTGAATGTAGGGACTTTTATCCACGCGTCTGTTAATGTTATGGTATGTATATGGCGGGAGTGAGTGTGTGTGTGTGTGTGTGTGTGTGTGTGTGTGTGTGTGTGTGTGTGTGTGTGTGTGTGTGTGTGTGTGTGTGTGTGTGTGTGTGTGTGTGTGTGTGTGTGTGTGTGTGTGTGTAATTTGAGGGCCAGATCACAGGTGCCTGTGGTAAACAACGACATGTAAATGGCGGCAGCAGCCATCTTTTAGAGATTGCTCTGAAATGGATTCAAACAAACTTATGGATTGACAAAAAATAAGAAATTCAAATACATTAAATTGAAGCACTACAAACGTACACGGAATCAATCAATGCAACCTTCTCGAATATCCATCTGCTACAGCCCATTCTGTGGGACACGAGCAGCATGTGCATGCATACGTGCACAATTACAACCCCTTTACAAGTCTTCCCATGGCCATCAGTTTAATGTTCAGCTAGTTGTTTAGTAAAAAAAAGTACTAAAGCAACCAAAGCACCCGTGTTTGTGCGTCCGTTTGGACCCAGTCCTCAATCGCTTGCCTCCTATTCTTTACTGTCCAAAGCCTCGGGACAAGGGGAGATACGTTGAGGTGTGGTAGGCTGGCCTACCGTGCGTCGGGCAGCCTGCATGCGCTCACACGGGCACGTACTATGCACACCCTCATGTACTATGCAAACCCCCTTAGCCCGCATCGTCGGGAGTAGCAAGCAGGGTGTTACAAAGAACAGTGACTCACAGCCAGTGGCACGGGGAGTATTTCATGCCCTGACCTCTTATCCACTCTGATGTCAGTCGATTGTATACAGACTCAGGGAGCCAAGACTTGTCTCCCTTGCCAACCATGAATATCTGTCTATGGCCTCTGGACCCCTTTATCTAATCTAGGACGCCGGTTCCAACTTTCTCCACCACCCCTCTGTCCCAAAATAACCCATGAGCATCTGTTTTGCTATAGTATGGGTACGCCCATTACCCATCAATAAAAAGTCCCTACAAAAGGGCAAACACCTCCTTCCCAAGATGATTCTTACAAAAAGAAAACTTCACCCAATAAGGAATATAAATACATCACACACGTCACATTTCACACAACAAGGAACCACATTTGGGCAACAATTGTAATGTTTGGGTTGGAATATTTCTTTACGGCCTCTACATCTGAACAGTAGGCAACCCTCCTCACAGTGATATGACGCTGTGACGGAGCAAGAGACACCAGCTGACACCACTGAGCATTCACAGAAATGAGAGATAACTTTCATTCACATAACAACCAAAGACTTGGGTTACCACCACAGATCTATATACGTCTCTGATCTATAAGTATGTGCCCTTGGGTTGTCATCGAGCAAGACCACACACACACACACACACACACACACACACACACACACACACACACACACACACACACACACACACACACACACACACACACACACACACACACACACACACACACACAGTAACACAGTAACACTTATATAGTGGTCCTCCACAGCAGTCCCCAATTGAGACAATGAGAGCCACAGATTTCAACTAATCCTCTCCAAACACACAACCGGCTGTGTGCCCACGGAAGAGGGAGCCACCCCGGTCTGTTGGCTTCCATGTTTGTTTGTGTCCCTCCGAAAGCCAACATGGGTGACAATATAGTCAGCAAGTGAACACGGCCTCAAAATGGGCTCCGGGGATTTATGCTAGGTAACCATATACAAGCACCCCCCCCACCACTCCCTACACCCACACACACACGACTGTTGAGAAAAAAGGCCCTCACCGCAGAGAACCAGGTGATTCATGGGAAGGTGGAGATTTAAGAGAGAGAGAGAGGCGGGTGCTGCAATCAGATGCAACCCCACCACCAACTCCCCCCCCCACCCCACCCTCCTAGACCTTATCGGGGGGGGAACACCATCCCTGAGGGCTCTCTCTCTGTGTGTGTGTGTGTGTGTGTGTGTGTGTGTGTGTGTGTGTGTGTGTGTGTGTGTGTGTGTGTGTGTGTGTGTGTGTGTGTGTGTGTGTGTGTGTGTGTGTGTGTGTGTGTGTGTGTGTGTGTGTGTGTGTCTTAGGAGTCAAGTAATGGTAGGCTACCCTCTCTCTGCTACCTTGGAGGTGCAATTCCATCCCCTCTGCAGACAGACACACACACACACACACACACGGCCCACTGGGGGTATCAGGTGGCCTGGCCAGCTCTCCCCTGCTATGCTAAAAGGCCAACTCACACCAACCTAACCCGCTAGACCAGGGACACACACACACACACACACACACACACACACACACACACACACACACACACACACACACACACACACACACACACACACACACACACACAACCACACACACACACCAAGACACACCACACACACACACACACACACACACACACTAGATTGCCTGCATTGCCATCAATCCATTCAGTGGATGGCAGAGCTGCATGGGCAGCAGGGCCGAGTTAACTTCTGTAAACAACTTCCTTGGAGTATCCGCGCAGTCGGACAGCTCTGTGCCCTCAATGGTTGTTTTTTCTGGGGTGAAGCCGAGTACAGCACAGGAGATGGTTAACAAAGAGGCAGGGGGCCCGCGACAATGGCCGCCGCCGGACACAGCTAGCCGGAACAACAATGAGCTGGATCCACCGAGGGGCTACAGCCGCTGTGGCCATTTGTGTTTGGATTGTCCGGCCAACGCCAACAGAGGCAGAGTCGCTGGGCCACGACGGGCTCCACTTCCATCGTGGTCCAGCTTTTGATGGCGGGACTCACCGATGGATGTCGGTGCGGCGGAAAAAAACCCACGAACGCAGAGGACGCCATGTTTAAAAGGACGTCAACACATCCGATTGGATCGAGATTCGACTTTATACGTTTCGTTTTTTAACAATCCAATCCGGCCCGTGTGGTCCATTCACATGTTCCTTAGTCGTAACCCCGTCCTCGGTTTATAACCCTGGCATTACGTCTCCCACTCATCTTCACCATCATCATCATCATCAGCGTGATGGCCTACCACACCCCCCGGCACTGTAACTGCAGTCCGTTCAGACTCCAGCCTGTCTACACATTTAGTAAAACAGCACTAAACCCCCCCCCCCCCCCCCCCCCGGCCGCCATTAGGAGTCTGCCTGGAACGGTGCCCCAAGGCTACAACCTCAAGGACACGTGAAAAAAAAAAGAAGAGATTCACCCCCCCCCCCCCCCCCCCGATCGCAACGCCCCCATTGTCTTTGTGTGTTTTGCCAATATCTCTTAACTGGTACGCGGCTAACCTCTACGGGAGACATCTTTTTTTTTATCTGAAACCGTTGCGGTCCGCTTTATGGATCTCCTGCGTCTCCTTTGTGCCGAGCAGCGCGGGCTGACCCCCGACCACGGGTCCAGAACACCCAGCGCTCCCCCCCCTCCAGGACTCCGGGCCGCAATCAATAGTTGATTTGTAAATGAGCTGGGTCCGGAGGGGGATGCGCAGGGCCAGTTGATTTTATTAGTGGCACAAGAAGGGCCAGCCTTCTTTCCCACAGCACATCATTAAAGAGCATAATACCCTCTCCAACAAGCCATTAGTCCAACTCAGCCCATTACTCCAAGACCACTAGACTCAGCTGAGGAGGCACCTCGACCACACACACACACACACACACACACACACACACACACACACACACACACACACACACACACACACACACACACACACACACACACACACACACACACACACACACACACACACACACACACACACACACGGTATTATCAGCTGAGCAGACGTTGCACGGCCATGAACAGTTTGCAATACAAGACGGTTTTCATGAAGACAACAGTATTCAATCTTGTGGAATATATACAGACTAAACGCGTACAAAAGAAAGCCAGTGAAAAGCTCTGCATGGCACAGAAAACAAGAGTCCAGACAGACAAGTAATGGCAAGAGGAACTTAACTGCTTTATGACAAACCATGCCTACAATAATCAATACGTGTGTGTGTGTGTGTGTGTGTGTGTGTGTGTGTGTGTGTGTGTGTGTGTGTGTGTGTGTGTGTGTGTGTGTGTGTGTGTGTGTGTGTGTGTGTGTGTGTGTGTGTGTGTGTGTGTGTGTGTGTTAAGAGATAAAGGTCGATTTTGCGACGGAACCGTAACTAACCACAGGTATAGCATCATCTAAGGGTCCCTTTGTTTTTCCAATATAATATTGAATCCATCTTGGTGACATTTAAGAGTCGCATGGTGACATTTGAGAATCTGTCACATGACACATATCAGGGCAGGAGCATCACGACCAAACCCAGCCAATTACAGGTTCAATTTAACTATTGTGTCATATAAGTCGTTTCATGACATGTCTAAGGACTGTGCCACAATCCTTAGAGTGTGTGTGTGTGTGTGTGTGTGTGTGTGTGTGTGTGTGTGTGTGTGTGTGTGTGTGTGTGTGTGTGTGTGTGTGTGTGTGTGTGTGTGTGTGTGTGTGTGTGTGTGTGTGTGTGTGTGTGTCCTGATTAAGGTCTGCATGCATTCCAGCGGCTGTTCAAACATGTTGCAAATAAAAGGTGTTAGAGAAAACATAGCCACATTTAGTTTACTGAAGGGTAACACAGCGCTATTGCTTCGGGTTGAATCATCTCCAACCACTGGACCCGGTCCAACTCCACCTGCAATCACGGCTGCTGTCCTCTTGCGTGCAAGTACACAAGGATGCAGGACACACACCTGGTTGTGGACGCACAGTTTTCAACCCAATACTGCAATCAAACTCAAACATTCAAGTTCAAAACCTGATCATAAATCATCCATCATAAAAAAAAAGTTAGCATGAAGTGCAAAATAAGCAACAGTATTTTCAATCTGTTTCGCTCACTGGCAGTATTATGCATCTCCAAGACCTGCCGATAGTGCATAATGTCAGAGAGGACAACACGCACACACGCACACACGCTCCGTGTCTGCAGAAGCTGAACCTGGTGAACGCACCATCCAAGCCCGATCTTGAACCCGTCGGCTGGCTTTTTGAAGTCCCTTCAAAATACATCTGTGACAACTCACCACGAATCAAAGCGGTCGACTGCTGAACATAACTAACAATGCAAAGCCGATGGACACACTCTCTGGTGCACAATACATTCCCTTTACGCGCTCTTTGGAAGTGTCCGTGCGCTTTCCCATCCAGAGAGTCCAAACGAGCAGAGGTTCTTACCTGTACAGCAGATGAACAAAGTTAGGGAGCCCCACAACACCGCGGCGAGCTGCAGCATCTCGGACCCGGGTTCTCTCGCTCCCTGGTCGCGGTGCGTCCTTCCTTCTTCCACTGATCACTATTCGCTGTGATCTGGTGAGCAATGCAACGTTCACCCCCCCCAAAAAAAACCAAAAACACGCCAGTTATGGGCTACCAGCCTCACACCATGACTGGGTGTAAGATCTCCAGTTGCACTATGAACCCACAAGCGAGATTAAAAAGTTAGTGTGGAAAGCAGCGCGCCTCCCCCAGTCCTCAACATGTTGTGCTCCAGTTCCAGCGCTGCAGCGATCAAAAGAGGCTGTGGGTCGTACCAACTCTCTCATGGGGGGGTGACTGGAATACAATGTGACACGTTTTAAGCAGGAAGTCTGCGTTAAACGAACCACTGACTCCTCGTTCATTTACGTGTCTATATATTAAGGGTGGGTTTATACTCTGAAGGGTGAAAAAAGTGTTTTACGCAGTCTTTGTTTTATACTCACTGTCGCCCAACTGTCGTACAGAGTTGGCCTCGCCCAGGGGCTGCTCCTGTTGTGTCATTTCTAAAGTTACAATGTCTTTTAAAAGACCGGTGGTCAGCAAATCATAGGTTAAGTTGTTAGCATCTGGACGCATGAGAAAACGGTTCCCTTGCGTGTTTATGTTTTCTCCTTTTTTTGCCAGAACAGGTTCATGTGTTAGATATTATTTGAGTGTGCAAATTCCCTCAACGAAACATCCTCTTAAAGGGAATAGAATGTAAGTAATGAATCAAAATCAGAATCAGAATTACTTTTATTACATAATTCTTAGGCTTGGTTCCTCAACAGTCCCATGGCAGCAAACATACAAGATAAAGTAAATAAAGAAAAGTAAAATATGTAAAAAATTAAATGAAATAAAGTGAGTAATAATAAGAGAAACTAAGACAGTGGTAATAAGCTATAATAAGTAATAGGTAATGTGTAGGCTAACGTGTAAAGTGTAAGTGAGTGTATTGAAATTTGAAATGTATTTTGTAGTTGCAGCAGATCAATTTCACGCATTAAATCAGTGTTTGAAATGCACCAGCGATATACAGTGATGTTGTGTGGCATGGCATGGGAGATATTGTGCATAAGATTTTCTTAATTAAGGCATAAAACGCTAAATAAATGGCAATGCTCTTTGAGTCAAAAATGCTTATTCATAACACGTCCTCACTCGTGTTTCCCAAGTCACACTCTCACTAAACCGGCTACCTTAGATTATGTACTAATTATAACAACCATGCATCACCCTTAAGCTAAGGTATTAGGTGTGGGGTTGTGCTTGAATCAGTCGGGTTGAATCAGTTCAACATCGGGGGTTTTGTGAGGAAGAGTTGTAGTAACAGCCCGGTTGAACTGATACACTGTTCAACCTCTTCTGGCTACAACCGATCAGAAGTGGCGCCAACCTCCTTGGCACGTTTTCTTCTAAACCAAAGAAGCGATGATACATTTAATTATAACGCGTGGTAAACGTGTGTGTAGTTCTGCCAAGAGTGTGTCTGCAGGCGGCTGTTTGCTTTGAAGGGCTGTGTTTCACTGTTCTACTCTTTTATTGACGTCCTCCTACGTGATGTCACCTTATGCACAATCTGGATGGCTGCATTGCTCAAACAAATCCACTCACCCACTTAAAATATTTTAACAACTACCTCGCCACTCCTTAAGTCCAGTAGACTCTCTCTCTCTCTCTCTCTCTCTCTCTCTCTCTCTCTCTCTCTCTCTCTCTCTCTCTCTCTCTCTCTCTCTCTCTCTCTCTCTCTCTCTCTCTCTCTCTCTCTCTCTCTCTCTCTCTCTCTCTCTCTCTCTCTATTTTCCCCCCCTCCTCCCTTTGGGCCACAGCAACATATGGACATCACAAAAAGTGTGTCTGCATGTTTGTTTGTGTGTGCGTGCGCGCTCGTGCTGCGCGCGTGTGTCTGTGTCTGCGTGTGTATGTGTGTGCGTGCGTGTGTGTGAGTGTGTTTGTGTGTCTTTGCTTTGTTGCTTTCATCTCACAAACACATCCAAGACATCACACCCACATATAACTAACGTGTAAGTCCCTGCAGCACAGTGCAGGTCTAACACTTTGTAATGCTGCCCTCTGATGCATCAGACATACAGAAAAGTAAAGGATAACCCTGCATACCCGGGACCGGTTTATCTGGGTCTCCTCGCTGTGATGTAACCATACCGGAGACACTCCTATTAAATTTAGCTCGAAGGAAACCTGACCACCACAATGCTCCCACATGGCTCTGACCGGGTGGCGGGCCAGAGGCATACCTCCAGGAATGCATACACACACACACTCACACTCGCTCTACACACATACAGACAGGTACAAACACACAGACATGAACACACGCATACAGACACGTACAAACACATAGACATGAACACACACATAGACATACGGACATAAACAAACACACACATGAACACACACACACAGACACGTACAAACACACAGACACGAACACACACATAGACATACGGACATAAACAAGCACACAGACATGAACACACACACACAGACACGTACAAACACACAGACACGAACACACACATAGAGCATGAACACACACATGCAAACTCATCGGCACACATGGCCATAACATGTTTGAACAGACATGCAGACACACACAAATACAGACACAGGCACACACACAAGCATGCACACACATGCACGCACACAGGCGCACACGTGCATAAATATGTGTGTGCACACACACACACACACACACACACACACACACACACATGTGATGTG
>OLKM01001560.1:55000-61291 GCA_900291075.1 Melanogrammus aeglefinus
GAGAGAGAGAGAGAGAGAGAGAGAGAGAGAGAGAGAGAGAGAGAGAGATACACAGAAAGAGTGAAAGAAGAGAGAGAGAGAGAGAGAGAGAGAGAGAGAGAGAGAGAGGGGAGAAGAGAGAGAGAGAGAGAGAGAGAGAGAGAGAGAGAGAGAGAGAGAGAGAGAGAGAGAGAGAGAGAGAGAGAGAGAGAGAGAGAGAGAGAGAGAGAGAGAGAGAGAGAGGGACGCAGCGACAGAGAAAGAGACAGAGACGAGTCAGAGAGAGAGCGGACGGAGAGAGAGACAGAAGTACAGAGTGAAAGACAGTGATAGAACAGGACAGAGATAGAGAGAAAGGAGGGTAGTGAATAAGTTAGAAAAAGGGCTGTGCCAGGGATTTGGCTGATGCTGCCTTGCGCGGCCGAATTAGAAAGACAAGATTTGCCGGGGAGGATACTTAGATGCGTCCCGCACTGATTTCATTTGGATCCCCATTATCTGATGCAGAAGACATCAGCAACTCTTCTTGGAGTCCACACATAACATATAACAAGACAGGAAATCAACATACAAGACAAAAGATTAAAAAAAAACAAAAACAGGCAAAGAATGGATAACTAAACGATCAGCATGCAAAACAGACAACAAAAAAATAAAAGGAAATAGTAAATAAAAGTACAATTTAGTAATACATACTAGGATCACTGCAAACAGCCACGAGGTGTGGCTCCAGATTGTTCTTTTGAATCTAGGTTTGTTCTGGATTTTTGAAACATGATCTGGAAGGGAGTTCCATTCCACCATCGCTCTACATAGTAATGTGTGTTGTTTTGATTTTGTTTTAACTGTTGGAATTGTGTAGTTCCCACTGGTGGCATGTCCGGCGGGGTTTGTGTGCACATTAGAGCGTGAAAAAAAGTGTGAAGCTGCCTAAACATACAGTCCGGGTTATTAAAAGTATTAAATCTTTTTATGCAAGAAAGAATTGATGCTTTCAACCTCACATCAACATTCAGCCAGGAAAGTGGGTCATGCATGTTATTTATGCTAGCGCTCGCGGTATATTTAAGGTCAACCCTAGCTGCTCTGTTTTGTACCTGTTGAAGCTTCTCTAGATTAATTTGAGTCGTACCGGACCAGACCAACGAGCAATAATCTAGGTGTGACAGGTGTGCGATGTCAATCCACGGCTGTGTTGCTTTAGCACGTTTAGCACCGGAGGAAATGGAAACTTCAACTTGATGGACCCGGTTTAAGGGGGACTTCTTTTGTGCTGCCAACGGCTTGTCCTGAAAGCTGCTTTAGCCTGTTCTCTGCATGGGAGTCGGGTGTGTGGGAGCAGGGTAATTGCCGATATTTTAATATACATGTATGTATCTATATATATATACCCCAGAGCCCACGGGCCACTACTAATAATACCTTCTACCTAACGCTATGCTAGCTATCTGACACAAGAGATGCTAGCCTGGGGCGCTATGAAACACATTAGGTCCACTTACTTGTGACTCACACTCACTGTTCTCAGCCTTATCAGGGGAGTAATGTACTGAGGGAAGGGCCTGGATGGAAAAGGAAAGCATTCCTGTAAGATGGTGACGTGTGCTACCTGACAGTTGACCCTGACCCCTCTCTGCGTCTTTTTTCCCCTTTTTACGTACCGCTTCACCTCTGCGTCTCAGTCACACTTCAGTGGTCACCCCCCACCCCGCCGCCCGCAGCGCACACACAGACACACACACACACAGACACACAGACGCACACACAGACGCACACACACACACACACACACAGACGCACACACACACACACACACACACACACAGCACACACACACACACACACACACACACACACACACACACACACACACACACACACACACCACACACACACACACACACACACGACGCACACCACACACACACACACACACACACACACACACACACACACACACACACACACACACACACACACACACACACACACACACACACACACACACACACACACACACACACACACACACACACACACACAGTGCTTGTCATTGGCCAAAGACATTAAAGTAAACAGAAAGCCTTTCCCTTCGGTGAATGCTAAATTATTTTCAACTAAATTGTCTATTCTGCAAAATTGTACATAGGCCGACTAGATCGGCCACAGAGAATAGTGAGCATTTATTGAGATGTTTGAACATTCATCGCTGAGTGAACCCATAAAAAAACCCCAGGTTTTAACTTTGAGAAAGAAAAAACACTTCAGCTCGGTGGACAGGTGGAAAGTCTCTGGAATATTCTGTAACTTTTTGACAGTCAGAAAGAGGAGAAAGCGCCAGGGAAGAACCTCAGGTCTGTGAGTTTAACCAAACGTTCCCTGTGTGCCATAAACATCGGCAGAATCCGACGGTAGGGCTACTTTTTTACATCCTAGTCAGGGGCTGAATCCACTCCTCAGTACAGCTGAAGCAGTCCAAACGGTCTGAGCCTTCAGAAGAACAAGCCTCCAACACACGCTCGTGAGTCTCCCAGCTCAGTCTCCAGTCCATCGGGGTTGACCAGCGCTGCCCTTATTTGAACCGCGCTGGAGGTCTGGGGTTCGCAGGGCCGAGCCTCGGGGGTCTGGCCGCTCGCAGGAGCCAAGTGTGGGGCGACACTGATCAGAGCGAGGGGCCGCTCGCAGGAGCCAAGTGGTGGGGCGACACTGATCAGAGCGAGAGGGGGGGGGGGGGGGCAAGAGGCAGAGGGAGTCAGAGGACGGAGTTTGGACCACTGAGGGGCCCTGTCTACGCCTTCAACGCTCCACCTCACCGTGCCAAAGTCAATGTTATCCAAACGTCCAGTTCCCCGGTTTCAGAAGGTTCAGAAACCCTCGGAGCCAAGCTGAAGGATGTGGAGGTTGAAGAAATACGGAGTTAAAAAAGGATGGGAGTGTGAAGCCCAGAGCTCCCATTAAAGCATCACAGGGGTCAACAGCTCACGCTTCCTCCTGTGGCCTCGGACCGGTCACTCTTGGCACCCCTCCTTCAGCACGGTCCCCCAAACAAACACTGTCCCACAGCCTGGCCGTCCGTCTATAGAACCATACAGCGATGCATTATGGTCAAATAAAAAAATATATTTGAATTTTTAGGATTATGCTTTGTCATTTTTAAGGCGTAGGCCAAAGTGCTGTTTTGGATTTCTTGATTTTTTATTGCATTTATTTTACAACTCATAGAGTTACATTGCTCTCCGAGGGGGTGCAAGCGGGCCGATGCAGGGTCGTTTGTGGGTGGTATTGGACAGGCTGAGCCATGCTGGCTGGAGGAATTATTTTTTGGCTTTAATTGCCACGGATATCGATGTCTGTTTAAGAGATTGCATAATGTGTGAGGGAGTGTGTGTGTGTGTGTGTGTGTGTGTGTGTGTGTGTGTGTGTGTGTGTGTGTGTGTGTGTGTGTGTGTGTGTGTGTGTGTGTGTGTGTGTGTGTGTGTGTGTGTGTGTGAGAGAGAGTGTGTGTGTATGTGTTTGTCTGTGTGTGATTAAAGATTGGAGTGACTGAGTGAGTGAGTGAGTGAGTGAGTGAGTGAGTGAGTGAGTGAGTGAGTGAGTGAGTGAGTGAGTGAGTGAGTGAGTGAGTGTGTGAGTGTGATTGAGTGATTGCGATGTGGAGTTGATGAGCTGAGTGAGTGAGTGAGTGAGTGAGTGAGTGAGTGGAGTGAGGTCGACGTGAGTGAAGTGATGTGAGTGAGTGAGTGAGTGGAGTGAGTGAGTCGTGTGAGGTGAGTGAGTGAGTAAGTGAGTGGTGTGTGTTGTGTGTGTGTGTGTGCGGTTGTGTGGTGTGTTTGTATGGTGTGTGTGTGTGTGTGTGTGTTGTGTGTGTGTGCTGTGTGTGTGTGTGGTGTGTGTGTACTGTGTTATGTGTGGTGTGAGTGTGTGTTGTGTTGTGTGTATGTGTGTGTGTTTGAGAGAGAGAGTGTGTGTGTGTATGTGTTTGTCTGTATGTGATTAAAGGTAGGAGTGAGTGAGTGAGCGAGTGCGTGAGTGAGTGAAGGAGTGAGTGAGTGAGCGAGTGCGTGAGTGAGTGAGTGTGTGTGTCTGTGTGTGTGTGTGTGTGTGTGTGTGTGTGTGTGTGTGTGTGTGTGTGTGTGTGTGTGCATGTAGTTGTGTGAAAGTGTGTGTGGTTGTGAGTGTCTATGTGTGTGGTGTGTTTGTGTGTGTATGTGTGTAAGAGAGAGGTGAGGGTGTATGTGTGTGTGTGTGTGTGTGTGTGTGTGTGTGTGTGTGTGTGTGTGTGTGTGTGTGTGTGTGTGTGTGTGTGTGTGTGTGTGTGTGTGTGCGCGCTTGCCTGTGCATGTATGTGTGTACATACTAAGCGTGCATGTGCCTGTGTGTGTGCCTGTGCATGCGTTGGTGATCCAGCCTAAGGCTAAACTATTTCAGCTGACAGGGTGAGCTCCAGACTGCAGCCCAGGCGTCCCCAAGCTGGCAGATCTGCAGCAGGGTTTTGACACATCGGCCCTCCCCGGCCCCCCTCACTGATACCTCCCCAGCCCCACCGCGTCCTCCACCAGCACGCCAACCCATGTCCCCTTCACCACCGAATCTGCTCCACAGTGTAGGCGCTGCAGCCGGGAGGAGTCGTGTAGCCAGATGATCAGGGAGGTTATTGTCAGGGGGATTTGCCGTGCTGATGCAATGTGCAGAACTTGGAGAGTTGTTCCGGTACCGATACCGGACATTCCACCCATGCTAAGCCTAAAATATAGTGTTTGGTATTGGCGAGTACGCAAGTCTATGCGCCGATCTGATACCATCACGTGACACATTTATTACACCGGCAAAGAACATCACAAACACGCGTGGTGTTATTCTGCTGTTATATATTTAAGCAATAGATCACGACATGCCGTGGTATATGCTCATTATACCACGGCTAAGGGGCGTGCGATTGTTCGGCCCGACGCGAAGGTTACCACTAAGGGCAATATGAAAGAGGAATACGCAATCAATTTCAGGTACAAAAAAAAAAAAAAAATCACAAATTAAGCTCGACCTAACTGTATAAAATAGATCCCACATTATGAAAAAAAAATAGTCCCTCACCTTTCCGGACGTTAGCTCTGCATGTCTCTTTTCTCGCCTTTTTCTTCAGGAGCAGGTCACTCCTCAGTCCCCTTCTACCATTGTTAACCCTTATCCGGAGGTGAAAGTAATCCTTAAACATGTCAATTCAACACGAATTTAGTCATTTATTTTCCTGTCAAACACTTCCGCCTAACTTTTGCTACCTAGCCCTACATGTAACGTATGGGCTGTTGCCATGGAGACTATCCCTGACACGGCGGAATATATGCTGCGATAAGTTTTTAGCAATAGTAGCCGTGTACATGCTCAAATATACCACGGCTAACAGCCATCAGATCGCCGGATTTCACCTTCCAGTATTTATAAATATAATAATAAACATCGGACGGTGAAAGTCGGATTGGGAAACGTGTCTTCTCGACCCTATGTGCGTTCGAGCTACGGATGCCTGAGCAAGTACAAGAATACAAATGTGTGTTTTTATAATCATATAGAATAGATGAAAATGATCTAGTTCTGAGCATTTTTAGACAGTAAGTGAACTGACTATAAATTGCTGTAATCGTAAGAGAACCCAATTAAGAGGTGCTCTTAGTAGTTTCAATGCTAGATGCTGTTTCGGTACACTTGGTAACGGAACGCACGTGCAAACGCTCGTGCATACACATTCACACACACACACACACACACACACACACACACACACACACACACACACACACACACACACACACACACACACACACACAGATATACACCATTCCTTCTGAGGTCCAGGTAGTCTTGGTCTTTTGTAGCTGCAGCCGTCTCAGAACCATGAAATAAATGAGTGCGAACCATCTGCGCATTTCCCTGGGCCTTGAAAGGCAATCCCACCCTGAGGCCATGAATTTACAGCAATGTGCACAACAAAACCTTGCTAGAAATACATGCTGAAATGGCTGCTGAAATACGAAAAACACAGCTAAAACACTGCTGAATTACAGCTTAAACACAGCTAAAACACTGCTAAATCACAGTTAGAACACAGTTAGAACACAGCTAAAACTGAAATATAATAGTATATCATGAACGATTAGAAGAATACAACTAGAGTTCAGCAACAACTCTGTACTGAACACACTAGAAAAACAGCTAAAGAAACATCTAAAAACACAGATAAAACTCTGCAGGACACGCTAAACACGCTAGTCTAAAGACACCATCCAAACACAGAGCTGCGACTACTACTAATAAACA
>OLKM01001560.1:72757-77757 GCA_900291075.1 Melanogrammus aeglefinus
GAGTGCCGACTTCAGAAGAGCGGGCCCCCTCAGAGAGAGCCGCGCCCTTCAGAAAGGCCGGGCTCTTCGGAGAGAGACCGGCGGCCTTCAGAGCAGAGGCCCCTTCAGAGAGAGGCCGGGCTCTTCAGAGAGAGGCCGGGCTCTTCAGAGAGAGGCCGGGCCCTTCAGAGAGAGGCCGGGCCCTTCAGAGAGAGGCCGGGCTCTTCAGAGAGAGGCCGGGCCCTTCAGAGAGAGAGGCCGGGCTCTTCAGAGAGAGGCCGGGCCCTATAGAGAGAGGCCGGGCCCTTCAGAGAGAGGCCAAGCTCCCCAGAGCACAGTTGAGAACAAGTTGAGAACAAAGACACGTAAAAGACATGTAGGGGATATAAGGGGCCTCATGCTTGGGGCTTTGGAGTCATTATTCACCCTTTGATCGCCTTTCATTCTATAGTTTTTTCATCCGTCGTAAAATACAAAATGTACTGAAGAACGGGGCCTGTTATGAGTCTCTTCTTCTGACGTTGGTCTCCTGGGAGTGAAGGAGTGAACGGGAGTCGCCTATTTGAGAGGCTAGGGGTAAAGTGGGTCATCAAAACACACTTCAATGAAGAGATCCTGCCATGGTGATGAAGGGCTTTATTATATAATGCTCCTGTTTGACGTATGTGACTATGTTGTGTGTGTGTGTGTGTGTGTGTGTGTGTGTGTGTGTGTGTGTGTGTGTGTGTGTGTGTGTGTGTGTGTGTGTGTGTGTGTGTGTGTGTGTGTGTGTGTGTGTGTGTCTGTGCACGTGTGTATGTGTCGGACGACTCAGAGCCCTCTTTCCTCTCCCCACCTCGGTGAGTTATTTCACACGGAGCGCGCGGTGGACTCTGCTGCCGTACTTCTCGGTCAACCTCTCGGTAAACACTTGTCATGCGATCCAGCGGTAAACAGAGGACAGACCGGGGCTTTTCTTTTCTGGCTACAAACACTCCAGCTTCCAGGGTAACAGCGCCTTATTAAGCCTGGCCCGCCGACTACAGAGAGGGGCGCGCTGGTCAGGGAGCAGGCGAGGGAACGCGAGCTCCTCAGGACATGCAGTGAGGAGCTCACGGCGAGGACGCGAGATGAACTTTAGAGTTGGTTGCGAACGAAGAGCTGGAATTTCCTTCTTTTTTTTTTTAACTTATCTTACTTACTTTATTTTGTATTGTTGCTGTTATATGGCTGTTGAGGAACCAAGCCTAAGATATGTACTCTTGTGAACTTTTAGAATAAGATGTAATGAAATGAACTCTGAATCTGAATCTGAATGTGTCTGAGTTGTTTGTTTAGGATATCAAGAGAGGTGTTCAAGGTGAGGAGCACGAGAAGAACTTTAAAGTTGATTGCGAAAATGAACGCGCTGGACTGGGTTGAATCCGTTCAGAATACGCAGTGAAGTTCTCGAGATGAAGAGCACAAGAGGAACTTTGGTTTCCAACAGAAGAGACAGAGGATGTGTGTGTGTGTGTGTGTATGTGTGAGTGTGTGTGATTATATGCTTTACATGAGATTCCTCATTCATCGACTGAATTCAGTGGACAGAGCAGGAGATTGTGTGGTGGACTCACTTTATATAACTGTGGTTAATATCGTCCGACGAGAGGTTCTGCTTCGTAACATCTTGATTAATCACGGAGTGCTCGTTTTGTTATTGGGGAACGTCTCGAGTGGAAAAGTACAGAGAAGCTTTTCACGATGGAATCAAAGTTAGATGAGATGTTGCTATATTTACGGGCACACACACACACACACACACACACACACACACACACACACACACACACACACACACACACACACACACACACACACACACACACACACACACACACACACACACACGCATACCTTGATTGTTTGAAAATCCATAATGCATTATATTGTGATGGATGAAAAGCATTTGTTTGCCATCAGGACTTGCTTCATCTACTGCCCTTTGCAAAACATTTTACTCATGAAGAGTTTTACTTTGATTGGTTTGTTGCAAATTACCAACGGTTCCGCTGGTGTGGTTTTTATCAAGGCCTCCTCTCTCTCAGCCCACCCTTCCAGACCCCAGAAGATGAGGTTGGACACACATCAACATTTAATGGAAACAGTGAAAAATGTTAGGACTAAGAAGCCATGGCGGGCACCACAGAGTGGAGTGTGACGTGCAGTCACAGAACACAAGGCCATAAAACGAACCCTTCATACTTCCAGCGGTAGTCAATCCTGTTGCCATGACATTTTGCACAAGAATAATACCACCTTTCTCTGCACCATATCAGTAAGTATAGAGTCCATACCCACAGGGACTATGATTTCCAGTCTGCGACCACTAAAAGGCTATTTAGTGGTCTGCCCAATATTACAGCGGAGGGATTGCTGGACACGCCGGCCCGGCTTCTGCTGAAGATGCAAACCTCCAAACCCAAACGTGGTTCGGAAACGTCCTTATCAGCTATCTATGAACCTCCTTGTGGGTCCCATTCGATTTAGAAGAGGATGGTTATGCAACCATCCTGAGTGCACTCGCGATGAGAGAGCGGATTGTGTCGTAGCAACATGCATGCAGCACATGTAGGGGCGGGGATTGTTTTGACTCATCAGACAAATGGAATTTTCCGTCTTTGCACTCTGTAAACTGATTGAAAAAACGACCGGCACTTAATTTATTCTCACATGGTAATTTCACCATTCGAGGTCAGTATATATTCATGGTCCTCTGTCCCTGCGGGCCCCAGGCGCTGGGGGTCAAGCTGTACCGGGCCCTTCCTTATCTCTTAGCGAGAGAAAGGCTGCTACCAAAGAGACTCCGTAGTAGAACAGCTCCAGAGAGCCTCCGACTCGCTGCTGAAGGCAGAGCGCTCTCTTTTGTTTTACTCTCACAAGAGTTTTTCCAGGTTTATTGCCCAACCGACATAGAAAAATGAATTAACTCCGTAAAGACAACATTTTATTCATCTATATATGAAGGCATATGATCGAAGCGACATCCAATCAATCCAGATGTTGATCGATTGATTGATTGATTGATTGATTGATTGATTGACTGACCTGTCAAACAAGGAGCTCACCATCCCACGTAGACCCTGCATACATCTTTAAATAAATGCTTGCATTAACTATGTTTAAATTTCGGTTCCTGATATCCGTGTTCGTTGCCCCATCAACTACCTTCAACGTCTTTTCTTTCGTGTCGAATTTTCCCCTCAATTACTTTTGCAAGTAGTGTCTAAGCCGTCGATTTAGGCATGCGTGCTAAAAAGTCAAATTCACAACAATTCCCAACTCTCCACCATTTTAGAACGTCTCGTGGCATAAATAATTATGCCTAATTAATCTTCTTGTAATCCTGTATTGAGTGGTAATTAGGCCTCTCACGGCCCTCATTGACTTTACCACTCAGTCATCGTGGTCGCATTGAGCAGTGGCTTCGTGCTCCATATCCCCAGCCTCTGTCACAGCTTTTACTCACTGATGAATTAAATAAATAACTAAAGGAAAGGACTCAGATTGAGCCACCGGCTAGACTGTTAAAGCTGCTCAAAATCCTGGGGAAACAATCCTGGTGTTACAAAGAACACACGGCTCAATGTGAAGCTTGAAACCCGGCACTTCTTCTTTTTTTTTGCTGTGATTAATCACTGCTTTTGAAGAAAACACAGAGGAAAAGTCTTCGTGGCCTCGCTGCCAGTTTCCATGGTCCGGGCCACAGGGGGGTAAGCTGTCTGCGTCTGCCGCTGAGCTCTCGCGTCCTTCCTCATCCTGGTCGATGCACACTGGACAATCCCCCCCTGCTACACAAGAACCCTCAGGTCATCTCTCTAATGACTGGGCGAGCAACAGGGGGAAATGGGACTCAATAGCAGGACTCAGGAGGCAAACGTCGGTACAAAGAAGAAAAAAAGAGTGTTCTTTACTAGAGCGAAGGTCGGTACACGGGAAATCAGTTGACGACAAGGCAAACAGTCCGGCAAGAAGAAGACAAAGATGTACTGGCACGTTGGAAGGAAAAGACCCTGACTAAATACACTAGGAGGGGAATGTTAATGTGGGACAGGTTAAAACTATTTAAACGAGGACAATCAGAGATACAAGATACTCACAAGGACAGTGAGGGAAATAAATCAACAAAGGAGGCGAGATATGACACCCCCTCTCTCTGGTCCCTCGCTGGCTCCCTTCTCCTGGAAGCTCTCAGGTTTTCCGGGGACTGCGGACCATAAGCCAGGATGTTCCTCAAAGCGAGCCTCCTAATGAGGTTAAGTCAAGGCGCGGGGGTGGGGGTGGAGGGGGCTGACACAGGGAGCCATATGCATGTCTGAATATTCATGCCGATCGCGGACAACGAACGCTTGCCTCATTATTCTGACGCCCTGACAAAGAAAAACAAGGAGGAAGAACCCGGGGAGGAGACGACAAAGTCGTCGGTGTTCAGAGTGGGTGAAAGAACACTCACAAAGAAACTTCCCATGATCCCCCCCGGAATAGGTGTCCTAGGTGGTCAAGGACATTAAACAAATCTGTGGACGAGTTCTGATTCGGCACGTTCGCTCCTACAGAGGGAGGAAAATGGGGGAAGAATGTGCGGAGGACGGCCGACACAGAGAAGGTGAGCGGGGCCACTGTGTTGACCTTGTCCTTCACTTCACTACACCCCTCTTCAACACTTCCATCAGTCTTAGACTGCAGCAGACCAAAATAAACACTTCCAAGGTCACCAGGGCTGTCACTCAACGTAGCTCGCACACGTGTGTGTGTGTGTGTGTGTGTGTGTGTGGGGGTGTGTGTGTGTGTGTGTGTGTGTGTGTGTGTGTGTGTGTGTGTGTGTGTGTGTGTGTGTGTGTGTGTGTGTGTGTGTGTGTGTGTGTGTGTGTGTGTTTATATGTGTCTCCCCACAGGTGCGGCTTTGCATGTTTGCTTAAATCTATGCAAGTAGTATAGAAAGGCAGGTAAGCATGAATACATCTGTGAGCATAATGCACGTCTTTAATGCATGGTGACAGACG
>OLKM01001560.1:80257-83385 GCA_900291075.1 Melanogrammus aeglefinus
TCTCTTCCCCTCACTTCCCCTCTCCGCTAACTAATCTGTCCTCTCTCATCTCTCTCTCTCATCTCTCTCTTTTCTCGCTGCGGTCTGACCCATCTCACTTCCCTCTCATCGCTAACTATCTGTCCTGCCGCTTCGCTCTCCCTCTCTCGCTCTCTACCCACTCTGTCTTTCCTCTCTCTCCTCTTCTATCTCTCTCTTCTCTCTCTCTCTCTCTCTCGCTATCACCTCACTACTCTCTCTCTCATCTGATCTGCCTACTCGTCTGTCTTCTATTCTCTTCTCTCTCGTTCGTCGCACGATTCTCTCTCCTCCTCTCTCTTCTCTGTCTTCGCATATGCTCTCCTCTGCGTCTCTCACTCCCTCTCCTCTCTCACTCTCCGCTCTCTACTCTCACCCTCTGCATATCTCATCGACCCTCCGTCCTCTCTCTCGCCGCATCTCATCTTCTCTCTCTCTCCTCATCTCCGCCCCTCTCCCACATCGCACCCGACGTCTCAGTGCAGACTTGGGTATCTCTCTCTGAAGACCCCTCCTCTTCGCGTCGTCGACTGAGCGTCCCTTCCCTCTCCTTCCAGACTCCGCGGCCAGAAAACAGAGTAACCATGGCACCAAGGGGAGCGGAACGGTCGCTGCAGTGACTCCAGGAGGACAGGTGAACCGGCACTTCACTCGGGGCTAGCATTCAAAGCACTGGGGCAAGGGGGCCCGGCTGAGAGGTACAGCAACGTGGTTATCCTGACCTGCTGGCTGCTGCAACGGCTCGGCGAATGAATACACTACACAAACACAACAGAAGTATTTGATCTGCACAGAACTGCAAAGAAACGCCTTGTGTGCAACAGGAGGAATTTAGAAGGTGATTGTTCATTGTTTTTCAACGTTAGTAGAAGCATTGTCCGTTGTCTCCATCCCCAGACCAACACGCATTCTATTTTACAGCAGGGTTGTTGATTACTTGATTGTGATTGGTCAATATCCTTCCAAAGGACTTTCAACTAGTTCTAAATCGATGCGCTTCAACCTCAGATAAACACAAAACGACAGAGACGACCAAAGAGACCAACATCACTTTGACGCGACAATTACACTACAATCAGGATGAACGGCACTTTCCATCAACGGTACCTTCCGTTTTGTTTTAATCCTGAAATAAATCCAAAGCATCCATCCATATGCCCCCCCCCCCCCCCCGCCCCCAACCACCAGCCCCCCAAAATAAATAAATAAAACACAAAGACACATGGGGAAAGTAACCTTTATGATTTTCCTGTCAGCTCCCTCTCAACCCAGCGCCATACGTCTCCTGATGTATTATTGATGGGCAGGAGTCCACCTTGGAGGGGGAGGTGTGGTTGTTGAGGTGGGAGGTGGGGGGGAGGGTGGGGGAAGTCTCCTGCTCACCTCTCTCCTCTGTAGACAGGATACCTGTCCAAACACCGCCTGCATTATTAACCACCAGGTCGGTGTGTGTGTGTGTGTGTGTGTGTGTGTGTGTGTGTGTGTGTGTGTGTGTGTGTGTGTGTGTGTGTGTGTGTGTGTGTGTGTGTGTGTGTGTGTGTGTGTGTGTGTGTGTGTGTGTGTGTGTGAAGGTGTTTGTTACTGTATGGGCATGCATTTTGTATTTATGCTTGTGTGTGTGTTTGTGTGTTCATATGCATGTGTACTCGGCTGTTGGAATACACGTGTGTGTGTTTGTGCATGTATGCTTGCATGCGTGTTTGCGTGCGTGTGCGTGTGCGCGACCATACGTCCACTGTCGCTGCAGTATATATGTGTGAGCAGGTGCTTTAAAGATGCATGGGCCTGGCGTATCTCTCGCGGTCCATCCCCCTGCCCCCCTGATGTGCTTCACAATATTATTTCTTCCATAATTGAGGGTGAGAGCCAACAGAAAGAAGAGCGCTCCCCTCCACACAAAGACAGCCCTCTCCTCCTCCCTGTCCTCCATCAATCACACACAGGGGATAAAGAGTGCTTCTATAATGAAGTGCTGCTGGAGGCTGAGATGTTTGCTCATTCACCCGTGGTTCAGAAATAAGAATCATTTACATATAAAGAAACACGGCCTCAGGGCACGGGGCTGGGATGACACCCGTTGGGTATCGTCCCTTATCAGCTGCCCTCCATTAGTGCCGCTAATGGTAAAGCCACCCTGCACACACATACACACACTTAGACTTCCTTACGCACACATACAAGAGCATGCAACGTACACGTACGCGAGCAGACACGCATGCACTGGTATAAACACAGAGTAACAGACGCGCAAACACCCCCTATACGCACACAAAACACATGCACACACGTCGCATAAAGGCTGACACATACGGGCACGTACATGCACACCCACGCAAACACAGAATCATAAAGGCCCACACACACAAACACACACGTACACAAACCCCTCCCCCTCACACACACACACACACACACACGCGCGCGCGCACGCACGCACGCACGCACGCACGCACGCACGCACGCACGCACGCACGCACGCACGCACGCACACACGCACGCACGCACACACACACACACACACACACACACACACACACACACACACACACACACACACACACACACACACACACACACACACATGTTCTTCACAGGCCAGGCATAGTAGCGATATCCGTCAGCCCAACGAAGGCAGGAGTAGCTCTCTCTAAATAGGGCCTACATTCCCTGCATACCCCGGCAGTGCTGCGGGGCACTATTTAATTGACACCTTGTGAATGACATCCGACGTGTCTTCATCGCCCTGTCAGTGGCGCCCGGGGAACAGCGAGGCAGAGGGCCGAGACCTACACTCTGATTTACTTCATCTTCCAGCGTGGAGCAGGTGGGCGGTGGGCCCGCGATGTGACCACGTTATGTACGCCCACGTTTACTCATGTATTTATTCATGCATACGCACCCACGCACACCGCACACACACACGCACACACACAAACACACGCATGCACGCACGCACGCACGCACACAAACAGGAACACAATGCAATCGTATCTTCATAATAATATTTCTACAAATACACACACACAAAAACACACACACACACACACAAACACACCACAAACTTGCACACACACACAGACAACCAAACACACAGACAACACACACCACGC
>OLKM01001560.1:95849-98349 GCA_900291075.1 Melanogrammus aeglefinus
GAAAAAAAAGAAAGACAGAAAGAAAGAAAGTAAAACGTGAAAAAGAAAGAAAGACAGAAAGAAAGAAAGAAAGAAAGAAAGAAAGAAAGAAAGAAAGAAAGAAAGAAAGAAAGAAAGAAAGAAAGAAAGAAAGAAAGAAAGAAAGAAAGAAAGAAAGAAAGAAAGAAAGAAAGAAAGAAAGAAAAAGTAAAGAGGGGAAAACAGAAGGAGAATGAGTTAGGGAGGTCTGTCAACACAATAGACTTTGCCTTTGCTGAGTCCTTGTCTCCAGGCTGGGGTGGGGGGGGGGGGGGGGGGGGGAGGTGAGGGGCAGACTTGCAGGTGCACCACCGTGGGAGGAAACAGCCACTACTGGACCAGACCACCTGCTGTGAGGAGGAGCCCCTCCTTCAGGGTAGTGTGTGTGATGTGTTGTGTGTCGTGTGTGTGTTGTGTGTCGGTGGTGTGTGTGTGTGTGTGTGTGTGTGTGTGTGTGTGTTGCTGTGTGTGTGTGCATGTGTGTAGTGTGCATGTGGTGTTACCGTCTGCTGGTCAGGTCGCGCTGTTGCCTTTGTATGCTTTGTTGTGTGTGTGTTGTGTTGTGTGTTGTGTTATGTTTGTGTGTGTGTGTGTGTGTGTGTGTGTGTGTGTGTTGTGTTGTGTGTGTGTGGTGTGTGTGGTGTGTGGTGCATGTGTGTGTGCGTGTGGGTACGCTGTGCCATGGGTATGTTTGTGTTTGTGTGTGTGTGTGTGTGTGTGTGTGTGTGTGTGTGTTGTGTGTGTGTGTGTGTGTGTGTGTGTGTGTGTGTGTGTGTGTGTGTGTGTGTGTGTGTGTGTGTGTGTGTGTGTGTGTGCATGTGTGTGTGCGTGTGGGTACGCTGTGCCATGGGTATGTTTGTGTTTGTGTGTGTGTGTGTGTGTGTGTGTGTGTGTGTGTGTGTGTGTGTGTGTGTGTGTGTGTGTGTGTGTGTGTGTGTGTGTGTGTGTGTGTGTGTGTGTGTGTGTGTGTGTGTGCGATCACATGGGTATCTCTGTGTGTGTGTGTGTGTGTGTGTGTGTGTGTGCGTAGGGATCTTTTATATATGCACAGCAGGCATCAAACCTGCTTTGTCAATTTGTTTTCCTCCGGTGCCTTTGTCCTTGGAGTTCACCTGGAGAGAAGTTTCACTCTGTTTGCCGGAGCGTGCACCGTCTTATCCGCAATCTGTCCATTTTAGCCGGGAATCTTCTGGAAACCAGGCATGGCTTTGTTGAACAACCCATAATCATAACCACAGAGCAGGCTCCTTGCGGTTGGCCCCCTTCACGTCCAGACACGGAAAACAACGTGTCCGTGTACAGCAGTGCTTTTCAAGTGTCGATTGTTGGTTCAGTAGTTGCTCACCCCTGAGCCGAAGAAACGTGAAATATATGTGGAAAGGCGTGTGGCGGGGGCACAGACAGACGCCTCTCTTACGGCATGCTGCATTGGGTTACGAAACAAAACATAACATATTCATCTGACGCAGTGCAATGAAGATCTCCGACGTCCATTGAAAGACACATTTGGGATTTAGGGGGAAAAATCCCTGAAGAGACGGCATGTTGAATCAACTGCAGCTGAGGGAGAACATACGACGGTCGGCGTTGAAGTGGATGAAATCACGAAGGAGTTGAGAAACTCTGAAGTGTCACTCATTGATTCATGGTTGGTTTTACAGTCCATGTGACCTCCTCGCTAAAATATGTGACTGAACGCGGTCCGGGATTTGAGCTCCTCACCGAATTCTTGGCACACAAACCGTCTCCATCTCCCGCTGCAAGATGTGGTGGACGAATCAATGGTTCTCCGAATCATAATCAAATACTCTTTTCATAATCTCTTGGACTGGAGGTAGCGTTTGGACAGCACGGTTTTGAGCTTGTAGACGTGGAGTTGGAGATGGAAGCTGACACTGCCATTATCTAGTTTAGTCTGTGGGTGGCTATATTTTGATTTAATAAGCTGCATCACCGTTTCTCTCAGGCCTATAATTTCTTCCCTTGCCATATAATTGCCATCCAGTCAATAACCGGCGCTCTCTCGAAAGAAAACACACATTGTTCAGTTAAGTGTAAACACTGAGCACCAGCGTAATAAAACACCTGGCCCTGTTTGACACCCCCAGCTGTAGACCTTTTCTTTATTCAAACAATGTATTGTTTGTTGAAACCGTAATGCGTTTTTTACTCCGGTTCAGGCGGTGTTGAGGGCGGTTGCGTTCCTTTGAAGCAGAAGCTGTTTACGATCACACTTTTAACACCTTTTATCGTTATCTTCATCAAAGTCCTGCTTGCATCAATTCCAGAGATAAGTGAGAGATAAGAGGGAGAGATAGGAAGAGATGCGAGCACAGTGTATGCACATAATCAGATCATCAACAAATACAGAGACAGAAAGTGGGGTGTGCTAGATTCTACTTATATGGCAGCGGTAATTGTCTGGAACAGGGACGTGAACCAATTAAAGACACGCACACGCACACGCACACACACACACACA
>OLKM01001560.1:100849-122733 GCA_900291075.1 Melanogrammus aeglefinus
CACACACACAAACACAGTTACGCACAAATAGCTTGAGTTGTGAACCTCTTTTACAAACGCTGTGTTGTCGTGCCGGATGGCCTACAGCTCAACATCGATCTCCAGTGAAAACAACGTAAGTCAACGGAAATGTGATACGTAAATATTCAGTGGAAAAAAAAAACACCCAGTTAAAGTGAACAGGAAACACACATCTGTGATCCATTTACGACACACTTATCATCCATTTGTGCGCATTAACCGTGGAGCATGTGAGGAGACTCTTGGCACCCCCGGAGACAGCGCAAACGGAGGGAAAAGGAGGTGAAAGGAAAGAAGGGGTTGAAAGGAGAAACGAGGAGGGGAGGAGATAGGAGAATAAAGAAGAGGAGTACAGAGAATCAGGATAATTGTTAATAATGAATACAGAGAAAAGGGCAAGAAGGAGCATGCCTCATGCACACACCACCGCATACCTCTCCCTTCTCAGCACTTCACTTCTTTCTTTCTTTCTTTCTTTCTTTCTTTCTTTCTTTCTTTCTTTCTTTATTTCTTTCTTTCTTTCTTTCTTTCTTTCTTTCTTTCTTCTCCCCCTCTCTTTCTCTCCCCGTCAAACACCAACTGCCTGTCACTCACGCGTCAGAGGATAGTAAACCCCTCTGGACGATAAAAATCTATCCCATTCAAAGAGGGAAATTTGGGGGATTTTCTTCCCTCTTGTCCCTTGTGCAGAACCCCCACCCTCCCACTGCATGGCCCCCTAGGGTTACCTTACACACACACACACACACACACACACACACACACACACACACACACACACACACACACACACACACACACACACACACACACACACACACACACACACACACACACACACACACACACACACACACACACACACACACAGAGAGAGACTTACACGCACACCCCTCCTCATTCATATAGTTGTTGAGGGGAAAGAAGCAAACATCAGAGTATGTTCTGTTTATGCATTTGTTGCTCTGCTTTAACTAAAGGTCATTTTCGGAAAACTGCGAGAAAAAAAAATACAACAAGCACCCATTGTTTAGCGCTCGGGTCGTTGTAGTTCTCGGGGGCTGTACCGGCACATGTGCGCCCCCTGTTGGGCCAGGGTTGACATTGCATGGCAAACCGAGAGAGAGAATGCTAAGCTTGTTGCATCGATGTAGTATGGCGCATTGTGGCACTTTAAAAATAGACACTCGACTTAGACTGGCATGTGTGTAGGTGTCAAACGCAAGCAGGGAGTCAATTAGTCATGCCAATATAAAAATAGACTCCAAACAACAGCGTTCTGTGGGCGTGCTTTCCAAAGAGCTACAGCCACTGGCCCACATCATCTGCCGTGCTGCATGGTGCAGAGATATCATTTCAAAGGCAAAACAATATTTATTAGTGAAAACACGATGAAGAAAACATAACTAGTATGTTTCCATGGGCCTTACCGAATTCAAGTTCAACCTCCATAACGACCTTGGCAGTCTACCTCATTTTTGTCACATCTCGGCCCCTTGGTTGATTGTTTCTCGCTCCCTATCCTTATGTTTCCCTAGTGTTCTCACTCATCTTAATTGTTTTCATAGGTCCCTCACCATCATTCCCCTCCTCGTGTATTTAGTCGGCGTGTTTGCCTTCCTCTGTACCAGTTCATCTTTGTTATCAGTTTCAAAGCCATTTCCGAGGGATATCCATAGTTCCTGATTCCTGATTCCTGCCCGTTTACTCCCGACTTCGCTTCGGTCTTCCACCTGCCGGACTGATTTCCTGATCGTCAACTGATTGCCCTGTGTACCGACCCATCCGCTCATGAAGACCGTTGTTACTACCCAGACTTCTGCCTCCTGAGCTGTGCTTTTGGGTCATTCCCCCCCCTGCTGCTCACCCAGCCATCACAGTGTTTAAGCCAACTAAGCTTGTTAAGTTAGTTAAGTTAAGCTATCCTTTATCGTCCCTTTATGGGGGAAATTCTTTCTCCGCTTTTGACCCATCTGGGAGCCGGTGAACACACACACACCCCGGGGTACCCGTAGCAGTTGTGTTGCGTTCTATACCTCTTCATCAGATACAGCGCGGTATTGTTCCGGCGGGTTGGGAGCCACGGCGACGCAGGATAATGAGGGCCTTGCGGCTCGCGCCGGGCCCCGCCTTTGAGGTCAAGGAATGCAGAGGCTGTGGCCCCTGTCAGCCCCTGACAGGTGTGAAGACAAGTGTGGCGAGCCACATCGTGTCAGGAGCACCGCCACACCATCCGCTGGGCTGCTCACGCACACCCCAAGCGTGCATGCACACACGCACATGCACAGACACACACAGACACACACACACACACACACACAGTACAAACAGGTACACGCACGGCACATGCACACATACGTACACGCATATGCACACATACGCACCCCTTCATGCACACGCACACACGCACACACATGCACACACGTACATGTAGATACGCACACACACACACACGCACATGTACAGACACGCACACACACATATAACTGTACACAGACGCACACATTCACCAGATGAAGTACGGTTTCTGTGTCCCTTGCTGACCGCAGGTGGCATCGCATAACAGTAAAGCAACACCTCCCTCCCCCTCCCTCCCTCGTCCCTCCCCTCTCCCTCCCTCCCTCTTCCTCTCATCATGGCTTTTGAAGTTTACAACCCCTCACAGTACAGTAAAGAATCAGTTACAAGCAGTAATAAAACTGACATCCCATAACTCCACACAATGGAGATGGCTCGAGGCCAAATGTCTTCTCCTGTGTGTGCTTTTACGCACGTGTGTGTGTGTGTGTGTGTGTGTGTGTGTGTGTGTGTGTGTGTGTGTGTGTGTGTGTGTGTGTGTGTGTGTGTGTGTGTGTGTGTGTGTGTTCCCCTTGTGTGTTTTTCTGTGTGAGCATGTTTGTGTGAAAGAGAGAGTGTGTTAGCTCCATTGTTCAGGTGTGATTACACACACACACACACACACGCGTGCGCACGCACGGGCGCACACAACTTGATAATGTATAAGTTCGCTAGCTTGCAGCAAGGATACGAGTCAGATCCACGCTAACACAATGGGGCCTTGTGGGGAGTGACAGGTAAGAATGTGTGAGACGGACGGCATGGCTGATGGCTCTGGGTGTGAGGAGTCAGGCACGTCCTTCCCCCGTCCTACAATTACAATCAGGGGGTTTAGCAGACGCCTTATCCCGAGCGACTTACATCGGTTAATACACACATTCACACACCGACGGTAGAGTCAACCATGCAAGGCGACAGCCAGCTAGTCAGGAGCAGTCAGGGTGAGGTGTCACCTCGACACTCAGCTAGGAGGAGCAGGGGATCGAACTAGCAACCTTTCGGTTACAAGACAACTGCTCTACCTCCTGAGCTAAGCCGACCCCTACTCCGTCCTCCGTCCTCCTCCGTGCCCCGCCCCCCCTTGGCCCTCTGGGGGCCCTCTAGGGGCCCTCTTGTGGCCCTCTGGTGGCCCTCTCTGGGGGCCCTCTCTCTGGGGGTCCTCTGGTGTCCCTCACTCTGGGGGCCCTCTCTCTGGGGGCCCTCTGGTGGTTCTCTGTCTGGGGGCCCTCTCTCTGGTGGCCCTCTGGGGGCCCTCTGGTGGCCCTCTGGTGGCTCTCTCTCTCTGGGGGCCCTCTGGGGGCCCTGGCTCCGTGTCCTAAGTGTCTATTCGGTGGTTTGATCCCTAGTCTCTCTCGCCCGGCTCTGCCATCGTTATGGAGACCAAACATGCACACACACACCAACATACACACACACACACACACACACACACACACACACACACACACACACACACACACACACACACACACACACACACACACACACACACACACACACACACACACACACACACACAACACACACACACACACACACACACACACACACACACACACACACACACACACACACACACACACACACACACACACACACAAATGCAAAGCACCAGTAAACACTGGTGCACTTATATACTATTTACAATACTACATCTGCTTAGGAGCATGTATACAAAGCTTCAGAGTTTCTCCCTGTGCGTGTGTGCGTGCGCACGCGTGTGTTTGCTTATGTTTCTACGCGCGCGTGTGTGTGTGTGTGTGTGTGTACGCGTGCGCGCGCGTGTGTGTGTACGTGTTTGTGTGTGTGTGTGTGTGTGTGTGTGTGTGTGTGTGTGTGTGTGTGTGTGTGTGTGTGTGTGTGTGTGTGTGTGTGTGTGTGTGTGCATGTGTGTTTGTATGTGTGTGAGTTTTCTTGTGGGCGAGAGTGTACATGAGTGTGTGCGTGTGTGTGTGTTCACATCAAAGAGTACGACAGGAGGACAGTGTATGCAGACCTCCTCCTTGCATTAATAAAGCGCGAGCTGCACCACAGGAATGGGCTTTTGAATGGTATTAAGTTCCCTCTGGCCGGCTGGCTTTGAAACCATTGTGTTTGGACAGCATCCCCGCACTCTGGGAGAACGAGGGCCATGGACACAACAATAGCTGACTGACTGTTATAACTGCCCCGTGCTGAAGGATTATAGTTATTAAAAATCACAATAGCACCATTGACGTCATACATGTTGCTTGTGTTTTCACTTTTCAAAGGGTTTCTTGAAGTGCTTTCTAGTGGAATAATGGAACAATAATTACATTTTAATTGTTTGTTTAATGGTAAGATTGTAAACATTTTGGACTGTTTCTGGCATAGGCTGAGCCATTAATGTTTCAAAAAGCTAACAAGGGTTCCCTCTAGTGGTGAAGAACTAGACTGCATGTTTATCGAAATTGACCGCTTGGAATTCATCACGGCAGACATGATATTGATTATGTTCTATTGTCTTCTAGTAAATGATATCAAAGTTCTATGTTGCTATTCGAACTGTATAGATCTTGATAGACAGTAAAGTCTAATCCCTATGGGGAATGTTCTTCCCATTTGCCAAATGGTGGTAAATGATCTACCAAGCTCGACCTAGCTCTTGCCAAGGTTCTAGAGTAGCCTGGAGAGACGGACGTTGTGCTATTTATTAGGACGCCGTGTCAGTTGTTCTCGGTATATAATCCTTCCCACAATACGCATCAGCAGTCCACCGGTTCAACTGTTTTATTATATTTACATTGTAGCCTGTCCAATGGCTCTGTGCCTAATGCTGTCGGATGTTCCGCATAAATCGACCTTACAGAGATTTTCAACCCCAAGGGAGGGCTGCTATCCGCCAGACCCACACCTGCCTGAAGGGCTCACCCTCAGGGCCAAAGTCCTGTCTTTTGAGTTTCAGAACACTGTTTCAGAACAGCTGAAGTTTCCATCTCAGATTCCACAAGGCCTGCGATGAAAGAATGGCATGCGCTTTTAATTTGAAACAGCACTCCTTTTACACTGTGTAGATATGTTGATGAATATTTTCTGCTCTCGAGTTCGTCACACACACACACACACGCACACACACACACACACGCACGCACACGCACACGTATACACACACACACACACGCATGACACGCACAAGCATACACGCGCGCACACACATACAGACAAACTCATATACCCACATCCACCCACACACACACACACACACACACACACACACACACACACACACACACACACACACACACACACACACACACACACACACACGGTACAAACATAATAGAAGCATCTTTTTTCAGAAATGCTATTTTGGAGGTATGACCTCAAACTGTCATCTAGTGAAGGAGAACTTGTGGATGAAAAGCTTCATCCACGATCCACCATTGATGTCCTCAGATCCACACCGTCATCAGAATCAGTTGGTAATCATCTCGCTCGCTCTTTGAACAAGTCAAATAAATCTGACATGAAGGGAGCCTTATTTTAGCTTAGGGGCATGAAGACTGCAGCTTGCTTTTAAAGAAATTCCCTCGAGGTAGTGGAGCGTTACAGAGGCTTGGCGGCTACTGAAACCTTTCTAAATGCTGCATGAGTATACACGCAGATACAGCTCGTTGCTTAATAGCACAGATATCTTTCCCATTTCTACTGATCATCTGACAGCATCGTTATGTCCACAAAAGGTTAATCTCGAGTTTAATCAATCGCTTCTCTCTAGTCTCTTGAAGTTTCATTTTCTTCACATATCGATGTACTTTTCCTCATATTAATGAGGAAAAGTACATCGATATGTGATTGTAGCTTTAACCATTACTGTGAGAATTGTCACTCTTCCTTTTTCGGTGTGTGAATGTTTTAATAAAGCCTGGAATCTCTACAGCCGTGGTTGGATTAGCTTCCCATACCATATCTTTCAGCCTGTATGGATGTATTATTCATCCAGCCATAATTCACCAACTGTTTTAAATTGTTTTGCAGTACATCTTAGGTCTACAAGGCGTTCCTGTTTGTAAACTATAGGTAGGCCTACTCAGGTTTCTGATGACACTCATATCATACATTAATAACATGTATAGGCCTATATACAGTGGCAAGATCGATATGAAGAAAATAGAAAGAGACAGACATACAGACAGACCACATACTACTCAGAGAAAGAACACAGAGAAAGAAGGATAAGATGAACTTTCCTCTCAGCCTAGCTCAGAAACCTTGCTCTGATACAATTCAACTTTATTATAAATCAAAGATGAAAATCATTATTAACAGCAGAGAGACAAAAAAGTAGAGTAGAGCTTCATAATGTTCTCAGGAGGACCTGGACTAGGCTGGGATATGTGAGAGAAAATATTGACTTGTTTCTAAAATGTACTTTAACAGAAGTGGGGAGTATGGGGAAATAACCAATAAGCATAAAAAATAACAATATAAGGAATTAGTCCTTTGGCTTGTGGCACAGGGAACCACTCCAACTTTCACCATTGAATCACCCACCCTGAGAATATTGTATACAGTCTAATGGTCACAATGCTTCTTATTCTGACACAGACTCAATGCCTAAACAGCCATGGACACACTGCACTCTTGTGGTCAAAAAAGGATCAACAACAACAACAAAAAATCATAAACACATATCTGCTCCAGAAATGTAATCCATTGCTAATATACAATACAAATACGAAATAAAGACGCTCAATACTCTCAGGTGAATTTCTTCTACTTCTTATTATTTTCACTTCTATCAAATTAGCCCAACAAGGTCGACTGTGACGCAAAACGTCGAAAAAAGTCGAAAGATCCTAAGCTGCCAAGCCACAGGCCCCTTGCCACTCCACGGGGCCCTGCAAAGCCACAGGCCCCGGCTCCGGAACAGCAGCTGGATGCTACTCCTGAGTCCTGGCACCGTACAAAATACTGGCCAGAGCAGGCCACCGTAGGGGAGGGAAGGGGCGGGCTGAGGGAGCGAGAATCAGTGGACTGCGATCTGCAACCACACCACTAGGTGCTACTAAAGTCACACGGATATTTAAGTGGGTATCTTTGTGGTTTATAGAGGAATTCTTGTGGTAAAAAACTAAAATCATAACGGTTATTTGATTTAAACTTCTGACTTTGTTAACTTTGATACATTCCTACGTTTGTAGGGAATTTATCAAGTTAACACAATGAAATATCAAATTAGTCACGTGGTTTCTGGTCCCTAAGAAATTCTAATGTCCGTAGTTATCTTTTCAGTGTTCCTTTTTTTTCCTCCTGAGATGCATTGTGATGCTACTATTGCGTAACAATGTCTGTTTCGGTATATGTACGTTGTTTCTTCTGAACCGATTGTGAGACATTTCAGAATGACTACCAGTCAGCTGTCCACGCTCATCCTCGTCTGTATTGTGATCGGTGGCTGTGTTTGTGCGCCGTTATTGAGCAGGTACAGGTTTACACCCTTCACTGACTTCTGTTTGTTCATCATCATTGCCTTTATATAACCTTGATTAATAAATTCTAATAATTACTTTAAATTCTAGCAGAAGCAGCCGGGAGGAGACCGATGAGATGGTACAGCTGTTTGATCCCGGCCGGATCGAAGAGCATGCTGGTCTATTCGATGGTGAGACATCTAGTGGAGGCCTAATTAGCAACCGGCAAGGTTTATGATTCAAACTCAGTCCATAATAGCACATTATTCACCAGAATACAGTTAATATAGGGTGATTGACACATCTAGTGTAATTGTTTGCGTTTGTTTTAGATTATGGCGTGAGGCCCGGTGCTGATTGGCTACAACATGACTTCGCGCACCTCGATGATCAACGAGCGCCATCTAGAGGAGGATTACTTTTAAGGATCAGAGAAGATACGCTGTTAGGCTTGCAGTCAATTTCAGTATATATAAAAAATAAATAAGATGAAAGTCTGAACAAAGAAATTGGTGTATGAAACTTTCTCTTCATGTGTGTTCAACTTTTTGTCTCCTTCGACTGTGTGATTGAGCATTTGACACCAACAAATAAATAACAGGACACAAGGAGTTCTGCATTAAAGTTTTTAAATAAAGAATAATTCACACCTAAAAAATGTCAAAATAAGATATCTTCCACATACTATATATTGAATCCATACATTGTCATATTTGTAATTACAGTTATTAAATTATGTATTTATATATGGCATATCTGTACACCCCGTTAATACTGTACAGTACTTTTCCTCCACACTCGCCTGATTTGCTTTTGATAAAGGGAATTGATAACGGTGAGATCTTTAATGAACTCACCAACTGACGTTTTCGTTTTGTGAAAATAAAAGATTAGTTTACGACTGGTGATTATACTTAACCAAAAAAGTACCGCAATGTTCATCCACACTGACACACACCTCACCTTTCATAATAAATTAACCAAATCTTCTCATCGTTCAACATTTAAAGTAATAAAAGTCTTAACATTGTTCATTAGGTCACGATATTTGTATGGTAAGATGAACAGGCACTATAGTAAGAATCCAATGACAGAGGTATCACCTCTCTCGCTTTAGCTCCTCCAGGCTAACTCGCTATAATTTGCTATCATCTTCAAACGTCTGACACTGCAGACAGCGTGTACATCATTACCAATTGTCCAGACTTTGACTAGGCCACTATCTGTGGTGTTACACTGTGATGGAGGGTTGTGTAAATCAACATTAATCTTACACCAGAGAGCGTTAACCGCTAATAGACTAAACTGAGAACTAGCATTATTTCAGTAGATTTTACCCCGCAGATTCCCTGTATTACTCAAAAAAGAGAGGGAACAGACGAAGGAAGGCTTTACTGTTACTAAGCAAATTATGTACGTCTATTAGCTCAGCTTCGTAATACGACTGATAGAAGCTGCCAGAAAGGCATTAGTCCACGACCTGTTGGCATCATGTATTAAGTCTAGTCTCACGGCGTGCTAGTTCCCATGTTGTGTCGCAGCCTGGAGCCCCGCCCCCTGGGGTCCACAGGACACGCCCCCACACCCCCCTGTGGTCCACGGGGGGGCTCTGGGCGTCAGGCTCAGGGAGTTAGTGGCCATGGTTTTAAGTCCGTCGCCGACCCTTTGTTTTGCTTTTTCCTCTTTCCAACGTAAAGCTTCATCAACCTTTTCACTCGAGGCATAACAACTTCACACCAACGCTTAACTCGCGCTTATCCATCAAAATATCACAATCAAGAACACAAGCCCCTTTTAAGCCCACCCTCCCTCCAGACTCCACTAGCCCAGTGAGACCATCCACATAATTTCCCAATGGACATTATCCTGGACTTGGTTGGACAGGTGTTGCTTTCTAAATATGGACCTGCGATATGTTATTCAACTGAAAATCCTTCAGTGCAGATCTGTTATCATCGCTCTTCAGTGAATTTCAGAGAAAACTGTTCAGATTGCTACACTTCTCTTTGGCCCCGCCTTAATGTTTATTTTGCAGTCTGAGGCCCTCATTGGTCATCATGAACTGAAGCCCCTGCAGAGAGAAACAATGTGAAGTTGGGATATTGGAGTGGTCTCCCTGGACTAGTCCTCCCCTGTGAACTCCCCTGGGTTTGTGTGACCTACCGGGGCATTGTGGCTGGATGCAAACCAGTACCAGAGCAACCAGTCTGGCACGATAACGTTTGTGCTTTTTCTGTGTGGAAGAGCATGGCCACCCCCTTATGGATTCCAATTTAAGTACATAGATATCTTCATAGTTGCTCCTTCTTTTAAAAAGACCTTGTTGTCAACGCTGTTCCTCTTGGCTTCCTGTTCCCCTTTTCAAAGATGTCTTCCGGTAAAGTAAACTCTTAAGATTTTGCTTCAGTGTTTGTTCCTTCATGCAAAAGGTCTATTTTAGGACATGGGGTCACACGGTGTACTGTACAGGGAGGTGTGCCTCGGCTACTCTAGATAGATGTCCTCTGTCGGGCACGACACCTCCACAAACTGTTTGTAGTACAACTGGAAGGCTTTCCTGCGGAGATAGAAGACAGAGAGAGAGGTTGTTATTGGTGGTGGTGGTGGAAGTCATGCAGGTGAAGCAGAATTCTCGAGGTGGGGGTTGAGGTGTTGTGGGGTTGAAGTCTGTGGTAGTGATGCTGGCGGTGGACTTAGTGATCCTGCTGATGATGGTGGGGGGTGTTGGTGTTGGAGGAGCTGATGCTGGCACTAGCTGGGTGGAGGTTCTGGGGGGGGGGGGGGGGGGGGGGGTTGTGGTCGACTCACCCTACTGACTCAGCCAGGGGTTTGGTGGAGTTCTCCGAGACAAACACGTGGCAGGCGAACCTCTGGTCTGCCGGGTGCTTGGTGATGAAGCCAAAATACCTGCGGAGAACACAACCGTCCAATCAAATCGCTCCAATTGATACTCTATTCAACCTGGTGGCCAATCATAGACGAGAGAAGAACCCTGTTTGAGACCACCTCGCAGATAATAACCCAATACATAGTGGGTGATAAAAGAATAGAAAACAAGAAGGATATTGCATTAAGAATGTTATTATGAACTCTAAAACAATTGTGTGGTAGGCTTCTTAATACACACAAAAGTAGCTTGAATCTAAACACGATATCACCCTCTTCCTTAATTACTTCACTCCCTATCCTTGGGTTTCCCGCATCTCTCGCATCTCACCTGTCCCTCATTAACGTTCCCCTCATAGAGCATTTAGTCTGAGTGTTTCACTTCCTCGGTGCCAGTTCGGCTTGTTCTTAGTTTCAGGCGTCCTAGCGTTTCCTTTTTTAATTTCTTTATAAATATATATTTATTATTTACTTAAACAAAAAGCGTTTCCTGAGTGATGACGGTTACCGATTTTCTGATTCCGGCCTGTTTACTCCCGACAACGCCTTTGTCTGCTCCCTAGCGAATTGTTTGCCTAATCTCCAACTGATGACCCGTGTAATGACCCACTACGCCTTTGCCTACTTCCTGCCGAGATCTGCTACTGATTTCCTGTGTACCGACCTATCCGCTACTAAAGACCATTCTCTCTACCCTCGTACTATTGAGTCCTTTTCCCCCTGTGGCTCACCCAGCCGGTACACACGAGCTCCAGCCAACAAGAGAGACTGTTTGAGTGCAGATGAAAGCCTCAGATGAAAGGCTCTTTGCCTCACTCACTTGCTGTTTTTCGGATGAAAGCCGCAGAATGAGACGTTCTTCAGCTGGAAAAAGTGGCTGCACTCATGGCTCTGCAAACAGGAAAGAATAAGTCAGCGACTCAGATTAGCTGGTTTATTAAACAGTGGACTTGTGTATGATTCAGCATTAACTGCAAATAGAAAATAATTCAAATATATGTATATCCCTCATCCGTGTTCTTATGCAAACAAAAACAATTCTTTAACATATTAAGATCAACATAATTGTGACTGCCATTAATATTTGAATACAAGTTGGAATTCTGTTTGCCCTCTTTATCTGCAGTAACCTGTTGTTGCCACATGGGGGCGAAGTTCGAATTAAATAAACAGGGTTTTGCTGGAAGCTACGGAAGCGGGCTGTGATTTAAGCAAACATCAATTGCAGTTCTGTATGTCGTTTACTCATGAGAGAGAGAGGTGTCTGAAGACCTAAAAGCTATGGTTTACCTGGTCACAAGCATAGTAGTCATCCTGGACCACAAGCTTGATGCCTTTGACATCGATCTCCAGGATGCACGATGAGGGCGGGTTGTACTGAACGGTCGCCCTCCTATTGGTGGCAATCTAGTGCCAGTCAAACGAGAGGACGAGGGGTGCAGCGTTAATGTCAAACACTGCAAACTCCACAGATGATTTTCTTTACTATTTCCCTTTAGAAAGGCAGAAATGTGGCTAGACACGCGTGCCTGCATGCACACAAGCACACGGACACACACTCAGACGGACAGACATGCATACTCGCACGCACCCATGCACACACACATCCGTACACACACACACACACACACACACACGCAATACAACCCCCCCCCCCCCCCCCACACACACACACACGCAATAACACGCACACACAAACACACACACATTCACACACACGCACACACAGTGTGCTTGCCCACGCCCCTTACCTTCTGCATGGCTGCACACAGCACATCGTTCCCTTTGTGATAGGGCACTTGGACTGAGCCCAGGAATTTCATCCGGTATGTGTCCATCCATTCGCTGCTCTTCGCTGCAAACAAACAAGCCCAGCCAGCTATGAGCTCACCGACGTCCCAACAGTGTTGTTTACTAGAATAACGTGAAAATGGCCATCACTAACTAATATAATAGCGCGTTTCCACTGCAGGGTGCGGTAACGGTTCGGTTCGCAAAAGTGCGGTAAGGATTGCGTTTCCGCCGCCAAAAGGGGGCGTGACCCGGACTGAGCCGTACTCGTTTTGCCCTTGTCTTCAGTACTCCTCCGTTGGGGTACTGAGACGACTGAAAGGGTGCCGGAAAACCCCCTCCGTTGATTGGTCGACAGAATCTTCACTTCCGGGTGACGTGGGGATAAAACAAACAAACAGTAGCCTGCGTTCAAATCAAATGCGACATTTGTCGCCCGTTCGCATTGTCACCGAAGTTTTGACGCGCCACAAATCATAATCTGTCGCTATGCAAGTTTTGTCGAATTTGTCGTGCAACAACACGATAACCACCATCCATTGCATGTCTTTACCTTTTGTGGAAGAGGGAGAGACGTCGGAGGACCCGACGCAGTCTATTCAAAATATTGTAATGACCACGGCAGGCAGTGAATGAAATATTGATGAGACAGAGATTTATTATGGGCCTACCTAATAAACTGTTGGAACACAGAAGACCGGAAACCATAGCAACGCCGGTAAACAAACCCCGTGAAGCCCAATCCCTACGAGAGCTCCCCGCGCTACGGCCATCCGGAGGCGCACAGGGCTTTTGGCCGTGATATTATATATACAATTATATTATATACTATTATATATAGAGCTCCGGGAATCGCAAACGGCAACAATCACTTTTCTCCTCCATGCTGCAGTTCACCCCGGACTGCACTGCACTGAGTTTGACGGTTGAACGCTGAGAACATGTCGCGTAAAACGCTTGCTTGGGCGAACAAGGAGGTGGAGACGTTCCTCTGCATTCTCCTCTGCGCTGCTATGATGTCACGGTGTTTACGTAGCTGCTGCGGCGATCGACATCCGGCCTACCATAAAGGGTACTGTTGGCGGTGGAAACGCGACCTCGGAACTGAGCTGGGCTATACCGCCCCCTCCCTACCGGACTGAGGCGAACCGAACCGTACCGCACCCTGCAGTGGAAACGCGGCATAACACTAGTATAGGAAAATGTGAGGCTTTTCTACGTGAAGAAATGGATTCCCTTCGCAAGGGGTAGTGTGTATCCACATCGTCTAATCGCTCGTCTCGGTTTATACAGTGTAGTCTGTCTTATTTCTGAGTTTCATCCAGAGCGATTTACGGTTACTGCTTATCGAGGACCAGATAGGGGTGTGTTGTTGTCACACTGTCAATAAAGTTCACAAGGCGGTTTACATATCAGCCCTTCTCAACGGGTTGGACACTTTCATTTACAGTTTTATCAGTGACAGCCGATGTTGTGTGAAACCCTTCACCCAGATTTGCGCTCGACTGCTATCGGACAAGCTAGTCTGATGAGTGAGACTAATGGCGCATTTCCACTAGCACGGCTCGGCTCGGTACGGCTCGGCTCGGAGGGCTATTTGCGTGTTTCCACTAGCACGCAGTACCTGCAACCGGGTACTTTTTTGTATCACCTCAGCCCTGGTTCCAAGCGAGCCGAAGCGTTACTAAAACGTGACGTCAGCCGACTGCCTTCCACTGATTGGCGCGATGAGTTGTCGTCACTGGAAGCGTCATAACCGCGCGAACTTTTCAATAGTGTTTTGTCCCGCGGCCCGGAGTCTTCCCCTGGCTCTCTCTCTCTTGCCTTCTGTGCGACAAAAAGCCACAGGGTGAGCAGCAACACGATCGCCTCCATGTCCTCCATGCTGTCCTCCTCTGATGTTGTTGTTGTTGTTGTTCTGGTCTTCCGGATTTGTACGTTGCTCGGCGCCGTGTAAATGACGTCACAGTGGTTTCGCGCAGCCGTGTTATGACGACCCCGCCCACGTCGAGGAGGCACCAGTTGTAATTGAAACACAACCAAACCGAGCCGAGCCGAGCCGTGCCGAGTCGAGCCGTGCTAGTGGAAATGCGCCATAATACCGCTGCTCCTAGCATTCAGGTGGCACGCCGCCGCGCGGGTCTGTACCTGGGGAGCTCTCGCTCTCAGCCTCCTCCTTGGCGACCTCGACGGCGTACTCCTAGCTGCAGGTGGCCCGCCGCCGCGGCATTCTGGTGTCCCGCCGCCGCCGGGTCTGTACCTGGGGAGCTCTCGCTCTCAGCCTCCTCCTTGGCGACCTCGACGGCGTAGTAGGAGGGGAAGATGCCGCGGCTGCCGGTGCGCATGTTGTAGCCCTCGTACCAGAAGTCCTCCGCCTGCACCTCCACCAGCAGGGGGTCCTCCACCTCCAGCTCAAGCTCGTCGGCGTGGCGCGGGACGAACCTGGGGGAGGAGGGGGGGGAGAAAGAGAGAGAGAGGGAGAGAGAGAGAGAGAGAGAGAGAGAGGAGAGAGAGAGAGAGAGAGAGAGAGAGAGAGAGAGAGAGAGAGAGAGAGAGAGAGTTTGATAATCAGACTAAAACAAGATTATTCACTTGTTTATTCCAAGCTTCATATCCTCAAACAATTCAGGGAATATTTCACCCAGGCTAAGTGATACTCTGACCACAAAACATATTTAATTGACAGATGTACAAACCTTCCACCATGAATGTTCAAAAGAGAGATAAATCAAAGACACAATAGACACCCAAGTAGACACTACACTACCAGACCCTACTTTTAAACTGTGCTATGAAGCTGTTCATTTCCTCTCCCGCAGACTCCCTCCCTGCCACGCAGCCATCAGCCTGACGACTGGCATGGCGGCAGCATCAGTACCACTGTGCCAACTGGAGTGTGACGGTTACCAGGGCAACGTGCAGACAGAGATGGTCCAAAAAACGCGCTTCTTCGCGTCAAGGATTTGGGGCATTAGAGATGTAAACCGTACAACAGTCTCGAATGGATGGCCGTGGACGGATTGAAGTGAGTTTCAGAGCGATGATTAGTAAGGAAATGATGCTAAGGGCGTTTTTCACGTAGCGCTGGGAGCTCACCTGTAAACAGCTCTGTGACTCTGGTCCCTCTCCTCTCCGTTGATCACACAGGAAAACAAACCGAAGGATTCTGCGCCTGGGGAGGGAATGGATGGAGTTGAGGGAGAGGAGGTAGCAGAAGCAGAAGAAACAGCAGAGCAGTTGCAGTTCACTTTCATTTACGCATTACAGTCGCCACGCTGCCTTACAACGCGTAGTAGTGTACAGTTGCATGATGTTTTTTGAAGTCATCCCTTGCTAGTACACTGCTGCATGTTGCCAGGTGGCTTTACAACATGCAGTAGTGTACTTCTGCATGTTGTTCGATTCTGTGTACTGTGTTCTGTGTGCAGTAGCGTACTAGCAAGGGGTGACTTCGAAAATCAAACCAACCAAGGCTTATCGCAGTTCAACGCAATGCCCCAACGAGGAACAATTATCTGCATTCTGGCACACAGATTGAGAAGCCATTCGTCAGCCCTTAACAGGGAACAGTAGAAACTGATGACCGTGTATCACGTGATATCCCTGGAGAATCCTTCCTCAGCTGGTTTAGCAGAACGATTAATAAAATAGCCAACTTTCGCTTTCTCTGACTGTGCGTGGCACCCTGGGCTCTGGAACGCAGCCCATTGGGTGTCACTGAGGGGTAAACACAGGTGTACCTCGTGCCGTTAATTATTGATCGGTGCCGCGGAAACGTGCCAAAGGCCCGGTGTTGACGACGCAGAGCTAATTTGTGGGTCTTGTCTACGCTAGCAAAACAGACATATATATATACAACACAATGAGGTGCACCTGTGTTTATTCTGGATGTGTGTGTACTAATGGCCTTTGATTTCACACACAGAACTACAGGTGTGTATGTCTGCAGTCCTATAGTGTACAGTATCAGATGACCTGGCCCGCGTTGGGACAATCGCAACCGTTTATCTACTACAGCGAGGGTTTGTTACGATGGTGAGAGGGAGAGCCTTATGGGAGGCATCGTCACAGACAACCAAGATGGCTGCCCACCATGTGGCAATTGTTTGGTGGCTTGGTCAGTTGTCGGTGTGCCTGTTGATAAATCCCCTTGGAAATCTAGAAGGAGTGCCAGACTAACACGCATTTCTGAGTTGGTCTAGCGCTTTCAGTCTATGACATATTATCACTATCTTGGCATCTCCTCCTCCTCCTCCCTCTGACCTAACAAAATAATTCGAAACTAGAACTTGAGACACAAAATTGGGCAGAGTGGTTTAGCGTTACATTATCTTAACGGGCAAATTGGAACGCATGGACTGAATAAAGTGGGGAAACACCCGAGAGGTAAAGTGCCTGATTGTCCCGTATGACATTGAATGCAGGCCCGAAAGAACTTCGACGCAATCAAACTCACAACCCCCCATGTGATGCTGAGTCAGTGACTTACTGGAAGAGCGAGAGCGTCCGTTCATGAAGACGTTGAGGAACTTCTTGGAAAAGTGGAGGTCTCCGTCGGGGGTGGACTCGTCCGAGAGGCAGGCCGTGGCCTCCCGCCTCGCCCCTCCCTCGCTCCTTCGGGCCCCCACCCCCTCCTCCTCCCCCTCCTCCTCTCCTTTGCCCCATCCTCCTCCGCTCCCCCTCCTCCTCCTCCTCCTCGCCGTACTCCCCTAGGGCCGACTCGTAGGGCGAGGACACGCAGTTGTCGTAGACGGTGGCCGAGTCGCTGTCGTCGCTGTAGCCGTGGTAACAGTGGCGCAGGCTGACCAGCTCCAGCTGCGCGTGCTCGTCCACCACCAGCGTGTACTTGACCGAGTCGTACGACAGCCCGCTGGCCTCCGAGCTCATGGAAGTCCTGGCCGGGGGCGCGGCCCTCCCGCCGGCTCCGCCTCCCTTCTCCCCCGCCTCCCCGCCCTTCCTCCTGCGGCGGCGCCGGCCGTCCATCATCACGCGGTCCACGTCCTCGTCCTCGCCCGCGCCGTAGTTGTCGTCGCTGGCGTCCACGTACTCCACGCCCACGCCCGTCCCCCTCAGCACCGCCATGGCGCCCCATCCGGCCCCGCCCGGCTCCGCCCGGGGGGTGAGGTCCGGGGCGGGGGTGTGTCCCGGCGGGGGCGTGATCAGGGCCTCCACGCAGGAGGCGTACGACGGCGGCGGGACGTACACCTCGTCGTCCTCGTACTGGTCCTCGTCGTTCTCGTCCTCGTCGTCGCCGTGGTGACGGAGGGGGGCGCGGTCGCCGCGGCGATCGAGGTCGTCCTCCTCGTGGATGGAGGCGTCGGTCCGGTCGGGGAGGGGCTGGTAGGGGGGCGGCCCCTCGGTGTCGGAGCTGACGGACATGCGGACCTGCTCCGCCTGCTGCGACAGGAAGGGTCGCTCCTTGTCGGCGGGGGGGTCCAGGGCGTCGGCCGAGCGCTGCACGGGGGTCAGGTAGATCTCCTCGGTGGGCTCAAGCCGCACGTCCGCCGTGTGGTAGCGGATCCTCTCCCGGTGGGGGGCCCCCGCCGCGTCTGCCGCCCGGCCCGTCCCGGCCGGGTGCAGGGGTCCCGGGGTGTAGTTCTGCGGCGGGGGGGGCGGCGCCGGGGGCTTCTGCTGGGCCTTGCCATGCCTGCAGGGGGCGTCGGTGGAGGTGCCGCGGTCCTTGGTCTGGGTGCCCCCACCCTGCATCTTGTCCTCGTCGCTCAGGCAGCTGTGCTCATGGGGGGGGGAGACCTCGCCTGGGGGAGGGGGGGCGGGAAGGGGTACGGGTAGGGGTGGGGGGGCGGGGGGCACAAGAAGCAGCAGACACGCAAACAAAGCCAGGAGCACGTGCACGGAGGCAGCGGCGAGACACGCCCGGAGAGAGGACAGGGCCAGGGAGACGCGCAGCGGGCGCACGTACACGCACACACACGCACACACGCACACGCACGACACACACGCAAGCGCAGAAGCGAGCGGGGGGGCGGACATGGCAGCACACACACGCGGTGAAGCAGGACGACAGGGTGGGGAGGTTGGAGGGAGATTCGAAGAGGCCAAAGCGAACAAACGCCGAGGTTTGAAGGACAGAGAGAGACGCACACACAGAAAGGAGGAAGATACCACACGGACATTAGGTCACCAACCGCAGGATTACCGGCTAAGTCCATATTACTCAACATATTCAGATGCTGTCCTATGATGTAATCCATCGCCGTGTCTACGAGGGGGGGCGCATGATGTGGGATCATCTCAAAGCGTGCCCTGATTTTACTTGAATATTCCCCCGTTTCAGAACATCTTTGTATATTTCAAGGTATCTTTAGCTTTATTTTGTATCACATGTCAGCAGGCACTTAGTGTGTGTGGGTGTGTGTGCGTGTGCGTGTGCGTGTGTGTGTGTGTGTGTGTGTGTGTGTGTGTGTGTGTGTGTGTGTGTGTGTGTGTGTGTGTGTGTGTGTGTGCGTGTGTGTGTGTTTGTGTATACAAATGCACAGCGTGTGACATTTGACTAGGCCTCACATGACATAACACTCGGAGGCTGGAGTCTGCTGAAGGGAGCCGTAGCGATGCGATGTGACAGCTTGGGGCTAGCTAAGCCCCAGCCAGCTACTTAGCACAGACAGCAGCTTACACTTAGGCTAGGTTTACTGTAGTATCGCATCGACAGACGTGTAACACTATCCATCCGTTGCATGTCAAATAATCCCTTAGAAAAATCCATGGAAATAAAATGGGTAATCAAAGCGATTGTCTATTATGTTCTAAGTAGAGTTCTGTGCCTTTGGCTTTGTGTTTTGACGTGAACCGGTGTGACGTCAAAACAACCCACAGCCAGCTAGATTTGGCATGGATCCTCAACTAAACATGGACGTTTATAAACAGGCAGGTAGAGTAAAGTGCAACACACACAAGGTGCCGCGATTGACAGGAAATAACTCACCTGTTTTCTGAGGGGAGGACGACCGGGAAACCTTTTCCTGCCAACTGTATTTCTTCCCGAAAGAGTTGTTGTTTAATGTGTCCTGGAGGGAGAGAGGGAGGACTGTTGTGAGACAGTACCAACCTGATAGAAGGGAACTTTCACAGGGATGAAACAGGGAAGTAATGGATGGAACTGCTGGTTGAACGGTGAAAGCTCTGGTTACCGAGACACAACTTACACTATTCTACTCCTCTCAGCACTCTATCCTTCACATGCTCTCTCTCTCATACTCTCTCTCTTTCCTCTGACACACACACACACACACACGCCCTTTCATTAACTCTCACACACACACAAATGCTCGCGCACACCCTTTAATTCCGTCATTCAGAAACTAACATGCACACGCACACACACACACACACACACACACACACACAACACACACACACACACACACACACACACACACACACACACAACAACGCACACTACACACACACAGGCACACACACACACGACACACACACACACAAGAGCAACAGACACTCTTCACAAATAACGCCTCTATCTTGTGATGCGTGGTTTGCATTTAAAGGGCAACAGACCCTGTTCCCAAGCTTTGAGACTACAGCACCTCCTCCCCCTCCCTCACACCCACACACACACACACACACACACACACACACACACACACACACACACACACACACACACACACACACACACACACACACACACACACACACACACACACACACAGGTCTGCTCGGTGAGGTGTCTCTTTATTAGATGTTACTTTAGTTGGGGGTGGGCCTTGTTGATCACTTTTAGTCTAGTTTATTCCTTGAAATCAACTTTAGCCGATGATGACTGACGCCTGAACCTTTTTTTCAGTTGGAAACCTTTCCTCCCTGTATTGTTCTCAGGAAGTGTGTGAAAACATTGTTTTATATAAAGTCGTTTTTTTTCTATGAAGTAAAACAAGTCGTTTGCTATGACGAGCTAATAACACTGCCACGATAATGGTTGATTTCTATTCGCTGGACAGCCTTGCCTGAGCGAGTGTGACGTGGGATTGACCATATCTGACAACGCCTGTCCTATTCTATCTCCTGGGCGCAAGCTCGGCTGAAACCTAGAACCAAATCAGCTGACCGCGCCTTTAGAAAACGCTTCCAGGGTGTTTGCATTCTTTGGGCCGTGCTGCAAACTTCCCCGGTAAACGCCTGAATGAATCAGCAGGTGACCGGGGAACCATATCAGAAGATAAGTGGTTGTGCATGCAATAGCTCGTGCTCCACCTGTAGAGGGAGTCATCCAATGCCAACCAATTTATTTATTTTATACGTATATATCCGAGCTTGTTTGTTGACGTCTGTTGTGCTTAGTGAATTGGATATAAATGCATGACAATGTTTGTGTTAATATTATGTGCACCTGTGATAGTATGGTGCATTTGTGTTTGCGTTGTCAGAGGCAGGGAGGTGTGGAGAGAGAGGGAGCGGAAGAGGGAGAAAGAGAGAGAGAGAGAGAGAGAGAGAGAGAGAGAGAGAGAGAGAGAGAGAGAGAGAGAGAGAGAGAGAGAGAGAGAGAGAGAGAGAGAGAGAGAGAGAGAGAGAGAGAGAGAGAGAGAGAGAGAGAGAGAGAGAGAGAGAGAGAGAGAGAGAGAGGGAGAGAGAGAGAGAGAGAGAGAGAGAGAGAGAGAGAGAGAAAGAGAGAGAGCGAGGGGCAGACATGGGTGGGACGGGTTGGGACAGTGCATTTTGGGAGAGGGAGGGAGCTTGTGATGACGTTCCCGTCGCCCACAATAGGACCAGAGTCCTCCTCCCCTGCCGACTCACTCCCGGTGATGCGCTTGGCAGAGAGGCTCAGTCGCCATGGCAACCCAGAGCCGTGATGCAGCAGTCGCGGGAGATAAAGCCGTCGCTGTTTACACCGTGACCTTTTCGGAGCCCCGGGAAACACATGTCAGTGAGGGAACCGGGGAGCCGTGGCCAGCGTGTCACCTGGACACGCACGCACACAGACACCCAGACACCCAACGCTACCAGCGGCTTTTTTACCATATACTTGTTTTTATGTTTTTATTTTTATGCCTTATTCATGGTGGTAAACGTACTGCATTTCAAAGCGCTTTACAATATCGCCTAACATTCACCAATTCATACACACATTCACACGTTCACACACCGAGGCGTCTTGCTCAGGGACACCTCGACATGCAGCTACTGATGACTACAGGCCGGGGTCGAACCCGCGGGCCACCGCCGTAAAGACAGAGTCTTAACGGTACACGCACTACCCGGACATCAACCGGGGCGCCGCCCTTCACTGGCGTCTTTATCCTCTGTTTTTCACTTCACTTCATAAAGAACCAGCAGAGCTATGAGTCAGAGAGAGAGAGAGAGAGAGAGAGAGAGAGAGAGAGAGAGAGAGAGAGAGAAAGAGAGAGAGAGGGAGAGAGAGATATGGGGGGGAAAGAGAGC
>OLKM01001561.1:0-10000 GCA_900291075.1 Melanogrammus aeglefinus
TGGAGACTGAAGACTGATGACTGCAGACTGCAGACTGAAGACTAATGACTGCAGACTGAAGACTAATGACTGCAGACTGAAGACTAATGACTGCAGACTGAAGACTAATGACTGCAGACTGAAGACTAATGACTGCAGACTGAAGACTAATGACTGCAGACTGAAGACTAATGACTGCAGACTGGAGACTAATGACTGCAGACTGGAGACTAATGACTGCAGACTGGAGACTGTTCCACACCAAACCCCTGGTGGTATGGTGAGGGAGCAGAGAGGTTCAGGTCCTGGTTTATCTGGAGACCGGGTCCCACAATCCTCCAATCCACACTCCATTCAGAGAGAGGGAGAGAGTGACAGGAAGGTGGACAGGCAGACAGATGAGGAGAGTCAAAGGTGACCTCTGTGTTCCAACAGAACGCTGCCCTCTGCTGGAGGACGGCGGGAGTTCAGATACCAGCTGCAGTGCAAACACACATACACACACACACTAACACACACACACACACACACACACACACACACACACACACACACACACACACACACACACACACACACACACACACACACACACACACACACACACACACATACCCTCTTCCACCAACACACACCCTCTCATCAACACCCTCACCCTCACACTAACCTGGCAACATGACCCATTCTTCAGTGGTCCCTCACCAGAGCCATCCCCTCAGAGCGCACGCTGTTAGCCTGTTAGCCTGTTAGCCTGTTAGCGTGTGTTAGCACGCTGCAGCAGGTGATTGTATCGGTGTGTGTGTGAACGAGCATTTGACTGCATGTATTAGCCTGTGCGCTAGAGCCAGTGTGTGTGGTGTGTGGTGTGTGGTGTGTGTGTGTGTGTGTGTGTGTATGTGTGTGTGTGTGTTCGTGTGAGAGAGGTAGCGAGTGAGTGTGAGCGAGAGACAGGGTGTGTGTGTGTGTGAGGTAGCGAGTCTGTGTGATGTGTATCGTCGGTCTGCTGCTGGCTTGCAGAGCTTGGCTTTTTCCAGAAAGAGATTTACAGCAATGAGAGAGAGAGAGAGAGAGAGAGAGAGAGAGAGAGAGAGAGAGAGAAGAGAGAGAGAGAGAGAGAGAGAGAGAGAGAGAGAGAGAGAGAGAGAGAGAGAGGGGAGAGAGAGAGAGGGGAGGAGCGAGAGAGAGAGAGAGAGAGAGAGAGAGAAGGGGAGAGAGAGAGCGAGGGGGAGGAAGAGGGAGGAGAGAGTTGAGAGAGGAAGGGGGAGGGAGAGCAAGACCGAGAGAAGGGAGAGGTAGAGAGAGAGAGAGGAAGAGGGAGGAGAGAGAGAGAGAAGGGAGAGGGAGGGAGGGGAGAGAGAGAGATGAGAGAGGAAGAGGGAGGAGAGAGAGAGTTGAGAGGGGAGAGCGAGGGAGGGGAGAGAGAGAGAGAAGGGAGAGAGAGAGATGGAACAACAGATCAGGGACAACAGATGGAAAATAGCCTTCTGGCTAACTCTGGTGCATTTACAGGAATGTTTAATGAATGTACCCTGTCCCTGTTCAAATAAACCAATCAAAAGAAAGAGAGAGGGGGGTGGGAGAGAGAGGAGAGAGACAGAGAGTGAGGGGGAGAAAGAGGAGAGAGAGGGAGATAGAGGGAGAAGAAAGCGAGAGAGACAGAGGGGGAGAGAGAGAAGGGGTGAGAGAGAGAGACAGAGGGGGAGAGAGAGAGAGATCGATGGAGAGAGAGAGAAGGGGTGAGAGAGAGAGAGAGAGAGAAAGAGAGAGAAAGGGGGGAGATAGAGGGAGGAGAGAGCGAGAGAGACAGAGGGGGAGAGAGAAGGGGTGAGAGAGAGATCGATGGAGAGAGAGAGAGAGAGAGAGAGAGAGAGAGAGAGAGAGAGAGAACTACCCAGGGACTACTCATGTCCCTGCTCCTATGCTGCAGCTCCGCAGTGACAGATGGGTGGAGGTCGTGCTGGGAATCAACAAGTTGGAAGCAGTCACTTTTTTTGGTGTGGGAAAGAATCTTTTGGGGTTCGTGTTTTTGCGAACTTCACAGGAGTTGGGGCAGAGTTCGACTCTACCAGGAGAACGTAAGAGTAGGACCTGTTAAGGCTGGGTCTATGGAATCAATTGTGTGAATTATTTTATTGTCGTTTTAATGATCGGCACTCTTACGGAAATATTGTAAAACTGTCATTGTTCAACTTTTTGCAACGCCTCATTATACAGCAGATTCAGTTCCCTTCATTTCAAATTCAAAAGTCGAAGGAGCACGAGAGTTGGGCTGTTTTTTATATAGTGGAAAATCGATTCAGTATCATGAAGACGGCAGCAGGTGTCATCTGCTGGTCCTTCATAATCTTCTCTTTGGGACATGATCTCCTCGTCACGGGACAAGCCAACAACGATCAAAACGGACAAGTGTATCCCCCGTCCCAGGACGCTCGGCCCGAGCTCCCAGTTGCCACCCAGAAGGCCGGACTGATCGAGCGAGACGTGGTTCCCATCCGAAGGAACAACACCATGCCCCGGCGGCGGATACCGCCCATGTGCACGGGCCCCACGGAGATCCGTGACACCTTCAAATACATTAACACGGTGGTCTCGTGCTTGGTGTTCTTCGTCGGCATAATCGGCAATTCCACCCTGTTGCGTATAATCTATAAGAACAAGTGCATGCGCAACGGGCCTAACATTCTGATTGGGAGTCTCGCGCTGGGGGACCTTCTGCACATCATCATCGGAATTCCAATCAACGTCTACAAGGTGAGGGCTCGGATGTTGTTTTTGTAGTCTTCAGTAAGATACCCCCTCCCGTCTTCTAATTTCACGGCTATTCTGTTAGCACTTAACTGGACAGTGGGGGCCCCTTTCCTTTTGGCTTCCTCCCGATCCCATCCCTGATTATATTTCTCGAGCGGTGTGTAGCACAAGAATCGTCGTAATCTAGTAAAAGTAACCGGTAGTTGTAACAAGTGACTCTTGTAAAAGTTAAAGAAGTAGGCTAGTGAATAGAATTAAGTTGAATCTAGCGGAACAGGCATACTATTCAATCTTCATTCAAGTATGTTTTAATGAGTGTCTAATCCTATACAGATAAGAATCGTTGCCTTAGAATGATTCCTTTTTATCTACATGGGAGCCTGTTCTCTTCCACAGAGCCCGCCATGTTGCACCACCATGTTTCTACAGTAGCTCAGAAAACATAAACTGCTTTAGAGAGGACATGTTTTCAATTAACAAGCTATGACATTTCGGTTTACAGACTATGCAACCATTATTCAATTGGTCGCAATCTGCAACCCCACCGCAAGGTGCCACTAAATCCTTTACACTACACCTTTAAAGTCATCCATAAGGAAATCCCTTGAGTAAAGTCATAAAGTAGCTCTAATTATATGCACTTGTATCCTCATCCAAAGAAATTGGCAGGCAATAGAGTACAGAAGTATGTAAGGCGAATCCATAAACTTGATAATTAGTTTACGATTGTATTTGGTAGTGAGAAACAATGAGACCACTACAAATGTATTGGATTAAAGGTAAAAAATCAATGCACGTAGTGGAGTAAAACTGAAGGTAACAATAACTCCAGTAAAGTACAGATACTACCGAAACAGTTCTCTGTTAATTGACACCACTGCTCATATGTATATTTTGTCATGGGGCCAAGCAGCAAATTCAAATATTATGTCTGCATACCAGAGCAGAGCAGGACGTATGAATACCGGGCCCCATATGATCCCAATAGGCCGCATGCATTCCAACAGCCAACCAAAAACAGGCATGGAATCCTCGCGCAGGTTCGCGCAAAGTTCGGTAAATTCGAAGAGAGCTTTGTGTTTGGCTTACAGCGTCCCGCTGTGAGACAGGGTAGAGGTCAGATGGTTTCCTGGGAATGCTTATGCTGAGAATTTTGAAACGGAGAAGAAGGAGAGAAAAGGACAAGAGGAAAAAAAGAACATTCTGGACTTTTTCCCGGAGTATGCCAGCGCGCGCTGCCCGTGACTGAGGAGAAGCAAGGTGTCTCCAATGCCAATTTGCCGTGCTTCCAACTAGTCTTCTGACTGATCAGGGTTGTGCGTTTCCCTCCAGCTGCTGGCAGAGGACTGGCCCTTCGGAGTGGGACTCTGCAAGCTGGTGCCCTTCGTCCAGAAGGCCTCCGTTGGGATCACAGTGCTCAGTCTCTGTGCTCTGAGTATCGACAGGTAAACACACACTCGCGCACACAGGCACACACACGCTTTGAACATGAAGGCCGCCTTTTTAGGCATTTTTACATCCAACCGTAGTATCGGAGTACAGGGGGGAATCAAACCCAGAACCCTGGCAATGTTAATACCTGTCTCCACCAGCGGTGATACACAGGTACCCAATTCAAATTCCAAACAACAATCGTGATGTTATACAACAAACAAACTCCAGTTCCCAAGATGCACTGCGGCAGCCGGTGCCTACAATGACCTCTTCCGCCCACACCAGGTACCGCGCGGTGGCGTCGTGGAGCCGCATCAAGGGCATCGGCGTGCCAAAGTGGATGGCCATCGAGATCTCCCTGATCTGGATCCTGTCCATCGCCCTGGCCGTGCCCGAGGCCATCGCCTTCGACATGATCGCCATGGACTACAAGGGCGAGCAACTCCGCATCTGCCTGCTGCACCCCATGCAGCACTCCCACTTCATGAGGGTGAGTGGGGCGGCGGGCGCGGTGGGTGGCAGGTGAGGTGGCCCGATAGGGTCACACCTCTCGGGGGGGAAGCTTCCACCTATGGGGAGGAAGGAAGGGTCGAGCGAGCATTGGCGTTAATGCTCGCTCGCTCGTTGACACACACCATAAAACTCACACACACACACGCACATACATATAAACACACACACATATCACCCCCCCCCCCCTACACACACACACACACACACACACACAGACACAGACACACACACAGACACACACACACACACACACACACAACACACACACACACACACACACACCACACAACACACACACACACACACACACACACACAACCACCACGACAACACACACAGACAACACAGACCACAACACACACACACACAGCACCACACAACACACAACACACCACACACACACACACACACACACACACCACACCACACAACACACACACAGGCACACACACACACACGACACACAGAACAGACAACAGACAGACACACACACACACACACACACAACACACACACACACACACACACACACACACACACACACAACACACACACACACACACACACACACACACACACACACACACACACACACACACACACACACACACACACACACAAACACACACAAACACACATAAACCTGGATGTTAATCGCCCAAATAACTACCGTCCCATATCGAAACTACCATTCATTAAAACAATTCTGGAAAAAGCAGTCCTCTCTCAAGTATTGCCATTTCTCAACTCTGCCAATGTCTAGGAGCCCTTTCAGTCTGGCTTTAAGGCACACCACAGCACTGAAGCGGCTTTGCTGAAAGTGTCGAATGACGCTAGACACAGGTGAGAACGCCATCTTAGTCTTAGTAGACCTTGGTGCTGCCTTCGATACAGTAGGCCACCCCACTCCTCTAGCCCGTCTTCATCAGTGGGTTGGTATTCGGGGCTCAGCTCTGCAGTGGTCCTCCTACCTATACCATAGGTAATTTTCAGTGTCCATACGTCAGCACTCCTCCTGGGTCCAATCCTGTTTTGTTTATATATGCTCCCACTGGGGAATATCATAAGAAAATACAACCTGTCGTTCCACTTTTACGCCGACGTTCAGACGCTCCTAGAGTGTCTCAAGGAGATAAATGACTGGATGGTGGATCATTTCCTCCAACTTAACAATAGCAAAACAGAAGTTATCATCTTTAGCCCCTCCGAATTCCAAAAACCCATCTTCACTGACCTAAGTAGTCTAACCCCATTCATAAAACCATCTGCTGGAAATCTGTGAAATCTGTCATTTTTGATTCGGAGCTATGCTTTAATAAGCAAATCTCCTCCGTCGTGAAGAACAGCTTCTACCAGCTCAGAACCATCTCTAAAACACAATCTGGAATTAGTTATCCATGCTTTCATAACATCACGGCTGATTTACTGTAACTCCCTCTACCTTGGTCTCTTTCAGTCCCTCATATCACGCCTCCAAATAGTTCAAAATGCAGCAGCAACACTGTTGACTGGGTGAAAAAAGTGGGAGCATATCACACCTGTTCTTGCTTCCCTTCACTGGCTGCCAGTACAACAAAGGATCATTTTTAAGACCGTTCTTATGGTGTTCAACGCCCTCAATGGTCAGGCCCCATCTTATATATCAGACCTTTTACACTCCCACTTGATGATTCAGTAATTATTGTCTAAATGCCCTCACATTCACTTTATACGCTCAAATACATTGAGTGTAATGAGTGAGAGCTTTGAATAATTTCAAGGATATTGAATGCGACTCTGAAAGGGACTCTAAACCATTCCATAATTTTCAGGGTCAGCCAGTCAGACTCGTGACATCCACTTAAACTTGTGCGGTGCCATTTCACAGCTTCAACCCTTCACTGGTTATAAATCTGTTCTTGATAAGCTATGATATGAAGTAACAGTTTTCTCTCTCTCTCTCTCTCTCTCTCTCTCTCTCTCTCTCTCTCTCTCTCTCTCTCTCTCTCTCTCTTCTCTCTCTCTCTCTCTCTCTCTCTCTCTCTCTCTCTCTCTCTCTCTCTCTCTCTCTCTCTCTCTCTCTCTCTCTCTCTCTCTCTCTCTCTCTCTCCAGTTCTATAAGTCTGCCAAGGACTGGTGGTTGTTTGGGGCCTACTTCTGTCTGCCGCTGGTCTGCACAGCCATCTTCTACACCCTGATGACCTGTGAGATGCTGAGGAAGAAGAACGGAGTGCAGATCGCCCTCAGTGACCACCTCAAACAGGTGGGGGGAGGGAGGGAGGGATCAGTGATGGATGGAGGCATGGGTGCACCATAACATGGATTTATAGCTGAATGGATGGCTCGGGATGACCTATTGGATGAATGGAGAGGTGTTTGGATGGACAGATGAATGGAGAGATGATTTGAAAGTTACTATCTTGATGATCGATTGTTGGGTGGAGGGATCTTTTGCTCCGTACAATGGGAGAGGAATGGGAATATCTTTAATCAAAAACATAACGTGTGGGTGTGTGTGTGTGTGTGTGTCTAGCGGAGGGAGGTGGCTAAGACGGTGTTCTGCCTGGTGCTCGTGTTTGCTTTGTGCTGGCTACCCCTTCATCTGAGTCGCATCCTGAAGCTCACCATCTACGACGAGAAGGACCCCAACCGCTGCGAGCTGCTCAGGTGAGCAGACACAAAGCACTGGACCGGAGTGAACACAGGGAACCAGACACAGAGTCAAAGCACTGGACCGGAGTGAGCACAGGGAACCAGACACAGAGTCAAAGCACTGGACCGGAGTGAGCACAGGGAACCAGACACAGAGTCAAAGCACTGGACCGGAGTGAGCACAGGGAACCAGACACAGAGTCAAAACACTGGACCGGAGTGAGCACAGGGAACCAAACGCTGACATTAAACACGGGATGGATAGTATATGGATAGTACTACACACACACCCCCTGGACTCACCGCCTACTGGACTCCCTCCCTCTCCCCTTCCCTCGTTGCAGCACAGTATGCCGCGAGTGATGTGACGCGCCTGTTGGCTGCGTCCGCCTACGGTGTCTGAGTTGTGACACCTCCCCTCCCCAACTCCCTTCCCCCCTCCCATATGTGTTTGTGATGTTTTTGATGTGATGCTTATGTGTTGTTGAGGTGTTTTTTTTTTTGCTAATCCCTACACTGTGCCCCCCTTAAGGGAGCATAGTTTGGGGTATTGACAATTTTTTTTTTTTTCTACCTCGTTACCCCCTTGTTTAGCTTTTGAAACTTTTTCTTATCTAACGCGGGCGCATGGTTCCTTGTTGAACAAGCGCCTGACAGTCTCTCCGTCCTGTCTCCCCACAATGTCTTTCATGTTTCTTGGACGGAATGTAACTGGGAATTTCGTTGCTCTGTAACATGTGCAATGACAACAATAAATCTATATCTATCTATATCTATATAAAACAGAATATAATATAATGTAAAATGATGGGATGGGATAGGATATAATATAATGGACTAAATACAATAAAATTGATTTCAGTAGATTATAATGGAAAAGCATTTACCAGAACAGAGTGGTGTACAATAGACAATAATGGAATCAAATGGACAACAATAGAATATAAAACAATAGAATGCAATAGCATATCGGGACTTCAATCAAATAGAAAATCAAATAATGGACTACAATATAATATAGTACAGTAGAATAGAGAGGACTACAATAAAATAGAACAGAATCGAATGAAAATTGTAAAGAAAAGACAGAATAGAATCCCTGTCGTCATGTGCGAAGCGAAAAATTTCATTTCAGACCGCAAACCATCCAAACAATGTGGGCCCGGCAGACGCCAAAACCCAACCGCCCTGACGGAATGACTTGACACGAACGGAACCATGTGCCCGTTCAAAACCCCAACCCCAGAGCAGACACCTCAATTACGGCATGGAGAGCCAGCGAGAGCGTGTAGACACAGAAACCTGTCACCGGAGGCCCCCGAGATAGGACCCCATGCTGGGGCCGTGCGGTAGCCCCCAAATTCCTTTCACAAGTTGGGTCTTTTTGATTAAAAACCTGGCCTGCCGACATGCCTGCGCTACACACAACATGTGTGTGACGTTAGCGCGATAACCTCCCAGCTATATGGTTGTTCCTTCGCTTCATTCGCCACGCGTCGCTTTGTGCGAGCGAATGGCGAGCGCCACACCTTTGCGCCTCAATCCAACGTGTAACAGATTTTTGTTCATTCTCTCCCTCTCTCTCCCTCCCTCTCTCCCCCCCCCCTCTCAATAGTTTTTTCCTGGTCCTGGACTACATCGGCATCAACATGGCGTCCATCAACTCCTGCATCAACCCTATCGCCCTCTACATAGTCAGCAAGCGCTTCAAGAACTGCTTCCGGGTAAGTAACGGCCCAACATTGTCAACAACCATGCAACCATGTAATATATGCTTTTTTTAGTTGAATGCATATTCAAATTAGAATGACAATTATTGTATTGATAAAAATTGTGTTTTCTCTTCTATTTCATGTGCCTCCTCGCTCTCTGACTTTAAATACTTTCCTCTCCCCCCCTCTCTCTCCTCCTTCCCTCTCCTCCTCCCCATTTCCCCTCCCCTCCTTCCACACCCCCTCCCCTCCTCTCTCCTCCCCCTCCCCCCCTCCCCTCCCTCCTCCTCCCCCCCCCCCCAGTCCTGTCTGTGCTGCTGGTGTCTGCCAGCGGAGAGTCTGCTGGAGGAGAAGCCGTCCTTCATGAAGCTCAAGGTCACCGAGCGGCCGTCTGAGCAGAGCAACACGCGGGTCTCCAACAAGTCCACCACGGCGTGAGCCCCCCGGCCCCCCGCTTCACACACACACACACACACACACACACACACACACACACACACACACACACACACACACACACACACACACACACACACACACACACACACACACACACACACACACACACACACACACACACAAACACACACACACACACACACACACATGATGTCGCACACTTCCCCTTTCCCATTAGGCTCCAAAGGAAAAGGTGTGCACCCCCTCCACCCCCTCCACCCCCTCCTGCTCCTTCAACAAACCCCACCTCACCCCAGCACATACCAACATCACCACCACCACCACCACCACCACAACCACCAACCACCACCACCACCAGAACCACCACCACCACCACCACCACCACCACCACCACCACCCACCACCACCCCAACCACCACCACCACCACCACCACCACCACCACCACCACACCCACCACCAACCACCACCACCACCACCACCACCGCCACCACCACCACCACTAACACCACCACCACCATTAACACCACAACACCACCACCACTAACACCTACACAACCACCAC
>OLKM01001561.1:17500-42500 GCA_900291075.1 Melanogrammus aeglefinus
TGTTTTGGAAAGTGTGTTTACCTCTACGGCAGTTATCATTCTTTTTTACATTCAAAGGAAAAAAAGTAATCTGTGCTGTCAAGATCTTGTAGAAACCGTTGTCGGGTCGGGGTGATTAAATTAGTTAATTACGCATTACCTCAGGTTTTGTGAGGCAGTCTCGAGAAACGTGTTGCTCAGTGCTCGGCCACTAGGGAGCACCAAACCGTAAGGGAATGAACGACTACGGCCTTTCCATCTGCGGATGCGGCGCTGTCGAACCTGCTTCTTAGTTTAATCGTCAAACCTGTCTGGGTGGAGGGGGGCAACATGAACATGGGTGGTGTGTGTGTGTGTGTGTGTGGGGAGGGGGGGGTTGGGAGAGCCACACATCCACAAGCACCATTCATTATCTGAAAGTAGCCAGGCATAGTGGTATAAGGTGCTGATGGTATACGCAACACGTTCAGAATGAGCAGGATAAATAGCCTATGTGGACATAATCAAAACCATTAAAAAGTGCTGTGGTAATTTTGTGTGAATTATCACATGTGGATGCGGCATCTGTTAAATATATATTTCAAATTTATTCAGAATAATTTATGTTGGGGGTAAACAACTTAATGTTTTTCAGAAGTACGAGGGGACCCTGGTTCCCTTCTGGAATCTGCGCCCATGTGTGTGGTAATACCAAACCGTCTCGAAGCGACCAAAACTGTACATTATAATCATGAAATTAAAGTCTATTGATATCCGAAACCGAGGTCATGAATGTACAGGTGGTACTATAGGAGCGCTATTGTGGACTCTACACACACAAAGCCCAGACTGTGATCAGTTGCTCGGCTGCCTCACTGCTGCTTTGCATTGCAAATATACCACTGTTTACATTTGCTCCACGGTGACAATGGTCGCTAAGCTACCTGCCCTCCCAAAACAGGTAACCAATGAAATCTCACCGGGGGAGGGGTTACCGTAAAAGTGGTGGGAAGCAAGGGCAGTGCACTGTTTAGTTTATGGGAGGGAGGAAAAAAACTGGCTTTGTACAGTAACTTTTAAGACTGGATTGCATTTTCATTTCACGGATTATTACTATTTGTTAGTTTTGCCAGAAGTTAAAGTGCCATTGATCTGGACCCTTAAATAAAGACGTTTGGCAACAGGAAGAACACGTTTAGTCACAGTTGAACGACCCGCCGCTGCCCTGGGGATCCGAACACATGACATAAACATAAGGTAAGCTGCTCGCGTTGCTTCTCCGACATACAACGGAATCAAACTGGACACGTTTGGAATGTACACACAAATTCAAAGAGTTAGGGAAGGACGTTTCACACGTTTTTTAATTTGAACTTCAGTAGGAAATGAAAGTGAAAGTTGGTGTGTGTGTGTGTGTGTGTGTGTGTGTGTGTGTGTGTGTGTGTGTGTGTGTGTGTGTGTGTGTGTGTGTGTGTGTGTGTGTGTGTGTGTGTGTGTGTGTGTGTGTGTGGGAGTTGAGGCTGTGTGGTTGATATTTGGCGCTGAACATATTTTACCTACAGGAAGTGACCTCATCCAATGCATGGCTAAACAACTTTTGGTGGAAGGAGAAACACACACACACACACACACACACACACACACACACACACACACACACACACACACACACACACACACACACACACACACACACACACACATACACACAGACATGAAGATGTTTGTCAGAGAACATAAACATTATGGCCTCCTCTCTCCATGTTCCACTGTGTTCGTTTGGCCAGGCCTGGTTACCCGAGGCAACAAGAGGAGCTTATCAGTGGCTCACCCTCGCCTGCCATCCTGTTATCAGGAGTGGCCTAGTTCATACACCCACATGCTTGAATGCACGCACACACACACACACACATACATACACACACACACACAGGCACACATGCACACATGCACACATAAAGGCACACACACACACACACACACACACACACACACACACACACACACACACACACACACACACACACACACACACATGCGCAAACATAAAGGCACACAGGAGAATGAATGCTATGGGGCTTATCGGGGTCCCAGGGGGGCTGGCAGCTACTTCACAGGCTGCGCTCCGGGGAGGGAGGCCAGGCAGAGACAGACCTGTGTGACCAGAGCAGCCAGCAGCAGGACCCAACTCACAGACTAGAGAACCACTGGGCCTCATCCAGCTGTGCACCCCTGACCAGATGGTGGTTAGCACCGAGGCTAGTGCTGTTAGCTGTGGGGCCATCAGTGGAAACACAGGTGGCTGTGAAGCTGAGGCCATGCCAATAGGACCAGGGTATGGAGGAGTCAAGCGGTGAGGGTGTGGGAGTGCCAGCTGAAAGGTTCTAGGTTTGAACCCCTAAATGTCCCCACTGTCCCTGTGGGCGTCATTTTGGATTAAAGTTACGGGCTAAATGCTGATAATCTAAATAAAAGTCCTAAGGTTTTGCGTCAAGAACAATCATGCCCTCAATACTAAACACATTTGTTCCATATTTTTGTGGTAACTTGGAGCCAAATTAAAAACTTTATTCCCGCCCATAGATGACCCACGCCCATGCGTGCGATATGCTGTCGTCATGGTGACAAGAGATCAGAGGAAGTGGAGCACGAGGGGCAGAGAGGTTTTCGGGCAGAGCTTGGCATCACCATAGTAGAGTCAGGGGGGGGGGGGGGGGGGGGGAGGGGGGACTCAGGAAGTTGTGTCCTCTAACTTGGCTGTGCTTCCTGTGTGATAACAGACACACAACCGCAGAGAGAGAGAGCAGGCTCATGCAGGGGCCCTGGCTGCCCCTATTTATACAGAGGCAGCCACAACATATGCAAAAAGCTGTTCATTGTGTGTGTATATTATAGCAAAATACTTATATTATAGTTCTGGGAGATTCTCAGTCCATTTGGTTCTGCCCAAGCCCAAAGTAAGAGAAATAAAAGGTCAATACAGAAAACGCCTTCATGAGGGCGGCACTGAAAGCAGCAGGTGTGGCAACAACATGTCTTCCTAGTACCAACAACATGTGTAACCTGATACCGTACCACACAGAGGCATACAGAGAGACATGAGTGATGGTCCTGTAGAGAGATGAAGGAGAGGGGGAACGAGAGAGACGCACAGAAACAGAGATACAGCGAGAGAGAGAGAGACATGGAGAGGCAAACACAGGGAAGAGATGGAGACACAGAGACTGATGGAGATACAGAGAGAAGAGAGAAGCATAGGAGAGACTAGTAGTGGCAGGGAGACAGACAAAAAGAGAGCGACAGAGGAGACAGAACCAGCTAGGTGGGTAAAATACCAACAGTTTTACTACTATTATGTATCCTTTGGCAATACGGAAATATATGTTTTTCAGCCCGAGCAAACACATTGGCCCTTTACTATTATCTGATTGGACAGGCTGATGGAGACTGAACACTGATGAGAAGGACAGGCCTCTAATTGGACCAGAGACCGGAGAGGACAATGGGGAGAAGTGGAAGAGTGTGAGATTGAAACACTGCAGGGGAACGTTTTACTGGTAGGAACATTTAAATTGTTTTTACTTCCCCCACTGGCAGCCGTATTGTCATGTGGATTATGCTGTGAAGGCACATTGGGCCCTCACACACTGTCTTACTTGGAAGAGAACTTGAGTTGATAGGTTAAGTAAGCAGCCAGCTGCTGTCCTCCCATACAAACATGCATACACAGTACACACACACACACACACACACACACACACAAACACAAATACAGACATACAACCACATACACACACACACAGACCTACACGCGCGTTGCAATTTCGAAGCTTCCTTCCTGTCTCTAGTTTAGGCCCCCACTTTTTATAAGTGCGATAAGAGCAGAGAGAGAGAGAGAGAGAGAGAGAGAGAGAGAGGAGAGAGAGATACCATAAAACCACCACATCCGTATTTGTGTTAGCAAACCAGTAGAATTGACAGCTCTGCTTCAGGGGGGGTTTCAAGATTAAACGCCCAACCTGCCCCCCCCACACACACACACGCACACACACCTCTGTTTTGATCTCATCGCTGTGACAACACTTCCTCTCACCTCCTCCTCCCCCCACCTCCCCACCCACTCCCTCTCTGTTCCCCTTCGTCAGGTTCTAACAACTGTGGACCGCAGAACCGTTGCAGTGAGCTGCCTTCACTTCCTCTCAGAGAGAGAGGGCGAGAGAGAGAGAGGGCGAGAGAGAGAGAGAGGGCAGAGAGAGAGAGAGAGAGAGAGAGAGAGAGAGAGAGAGAGAGAGAGAGAGAGAGAGAGAGAGAGAGAGAGAGAGAGAGAGAGAGAGAGAGAGAGAGAGAGAGAGAGAGAGAGAGAGAGAGAGGAGAGAGAGAGAGAGAGAGAGAGAGAGAGAGAGAGAGAGAGAGAGAGAGAGAGAGAGAGAGAGAGCGCGCGCGCGCGCGCAGGGAAGCACATGAGTGTGTGTTTCCTGTGTCGGCTGCCTCGCACCCTGCTTGATGTCTTCATATCTGGTGCACAGTGAAGCCGAACTCCACACAAGAGACATTCACTGCCCTAGGCTCTCGCCGTTACAGTAGCTCCTGGAGGTTCTGGCCCCGGTCAACCCCAGCGGGTGTCTGGATCTGAAGACTGAAAACCCTCTGGTCATTTGAGGCCAGGTCGGCAGCTGTTGTAGAACCGTGACCCGACATGCACCTGTCCTAGAGGTCACCTGTTCACCTGTGGGTGCTGCCCGGAGACCCAGCCATGATGGAACAGACGGGGCTCATCTTTGACTTCGCCAGCGACCACGTCAGCGTCATCTCACATGTAAGGAACATCAAGGGTGGTGGAGATGATGTGGAGGACTTTCCCCTCGGAGGCCCCGGCCACTGTTTATAGCAACACCAAAAATGTTGACCGTTTGTGTGTGTGTTTACATGCCTGTGTGTGTGTGTGTGTGTGTGTGTGTGTGTGTGTGTGTGTGTGTGTGTGTGTGTGTGTGTGTGTGTGTGCGTGTGCGTGCAGTGGTCCATTGCATGCAGAAGTGAGGAGGCTAACCATGAATAATGGTGTATGTGTGTATATAAACATACACATACATATGTGTGTATTAAAGAGAGAGAGAGAGAGAAAGAGCGAGAGAGAGAGAGAGAGAGAGAGAGCAATTTTCATTGATGTGTCACACACCCTTGTGTTGTAGCTGGAAGGCTACCCAGCGTCCCCTGCAGTAGTCGTCGAGCACATCCCCGAGGACGCACACATGTTCTCGTACTCTGGGCTGACGTGTGTGCAGAGCTACGCTCAAGACCATGAGCACCTGTTGAAAGGTGAGCGCCATTCATCGTTCGGTTACTTTGGCAAAGTTATTTTAAATACTTACGAAACGTGTCTATGCTTTCATATCGAAATTTCATTCAAATCATTCATCGTTAAGAATAGATCTTAAGTTGGTTAACGAATGCTCATGTAAGGTGATCCTCTTTAGTTTTACTAACTTGTCAGTTAGTAAATAGTAGACGCGGGCACAGGGTTTTACGCATGCGCCGTTTTGGCCGCCACATTGTCCAGCCTCTACAAAATGCAGGAAGTGAAACAAAACATAACGAGCTTCTGACTGCTCCGGGGGAACAACACTGAAATTGCGTTATAATGTAGTAGTCGGGAAATGTATTCACGGCGCGTACGCTATGGATTGTTATTCGTCCATGCATGGGATTAAAAGTGAGTTTTGTCATTGTTGTGATGACTGTTTGAGTCAACAGCTTTTTCAGTTGAAGTTTGCCTGATTGGCTAGCTGGCATTGTTGCAAACGGTTGTAATATTTTATATAAGAAGGCCTACCCCTATTTTTAGGTGAGGACATAAGTTTCACACGAATAAATGATGTGAGCGTTGTTTTGTGCAAATCTTTGCGTGTGATCGGTTGTTTACTTTTTCACTTGTTCAATGCTTTTATTTAAGGGTAAACAAAATACAAAATGCTACCATGTTGTGCATATTTTCTTTAACATCCAAATTAGTATTTTTTAAATTTAATTATTTAATTATTGTGTGTAATTATTGTGACTCAATGATGAATATTAAGGAGTCCTGGCCTTGACACTCAATTATTCCCTTACTATTTATTGTCAACCCTCCACTGTTGATGTGTTTTTCCTGGTTGAAAACCCTATTAACTTTTATTTATTTTTTCAAATCTCCTGTTCAGTGGAACCATGTGAGAACGCAGAAGCCATGGACACCATGGGAACGCTCGTTTCCGGGGACACATTTCTCAATCTGGATTCCCCCGACACGTTCTCCCTGGAACAACATCACTTCTGTACGTATACAAGAGACCCCCCATCCCCCATCCTCCCCACAATGCACATCATCACAACACCTCATCCCTACCACTGTCTATCGCAATCTCCATCTTGCCACCACATTCAACTTAGAATCCACTGCACACTCACTCGTCACTCTCTAAAGTCCTCACTCACACGTATTAAACCTGTTTGTTCCTCATCCTCCAAAGGCACAGCCCAGATGTTTCTGCCAGCCCCTGGGGAAGCCACTAGTCCTGTTGCCCAGACGACCCTGTCAGTGGACGGGCTTAAAGGAGCCTGTGAACAGTCCCCTTGGTTCACTTATATGGGGGATGCTGAAACCCAGCAACAAACCAAAAAAAAGGGTCAGTCTTGTGACAAGAACAAATCGTTTTTTGAATGCTATTGATGTAATGCTTTTGCTGCCCCCCCGTTAGCCCACAGCACACAGAGTGTGAATTTTGGTCCATATTTGTACTACGAAACAAAAACAGAATGTATCAAAATATATCAACTGTTTTACAGCTTAGCAAACTGTTTAGCGGGACTCTCTTTTCCTGCCCACCTTGTCTAGGACACGGCTATTTTGGATTCGGAAAATACTGTAACATTATTTAGAACAGGCTTCAACCTTGCAATGCTTTGCTGCACCCTTGACACATTCGACCACCTTTTTAAATGGTGTTCCTCTCCATTTCAAGTGAGGAAACCTCGACGGAGGGCTGAATCCCCAACGCCAGACATCATAGTGAAGAAGGGCAAATATAACAAAGGTAACCTAGCAACAACAATCCCTCCCTGGTAAAGAGAAGGTGTGTGTGTGTGTGTGTGTGTGTGTGTGTGTGTGTGTGTGTGTGTGTGTGTGTGTGTGTGTGTGTGTGTGTGTGTGTGTGTGTGTGTGTGTGTGTGTGTGTGTGTGTGTGTGTGTGTGTGTGTGTGTGTGTGTGTGTTGTTATAGCTGATATTTCATACCTACGGTTAAATGAGGACTGCAGCTTGCAGGTGTTGCATAGAGCTGATAGTTTGAATGAATGCCCCATTCCGATACGTGTGTGTGTGTGTGGGGGTGGTGATATTTGGTACCCCAGCTGTTCCCTACCATTTTGTTCATCCTCTGTCTCTCTGTCTGTTTGTCTGTCTGTGTGGTGGTGGTCTTCAGGGGGAAACACGCTGTACCTGTGGCAGTTCCTCATGGAGCTCCTTCAGGACCGCCAGGTCTGCCCTCGCTACATTAAATGGACCGACCCCCGTGCGGGCATCTTCAAGCTGGTCAACTCCAAGGCCGTGGCCCGTCTGTGGGGGAAACACAAGAACAAGCCCGACATGAACTATGAGACCATGGGCCGGGCCCTCAGGTACCAGCCCAAATGCTTGCCACCCTGGTGACAGTCATCATTCCCTAAACAAAGGGAATTTAGACCCATTATTGTGCTCTAATTATGGTTGTCATTTGAATACGGTGGTCTTCAACCCATTATTATACTCTTACTTGTTACAGACCTTTTTAACGTGATGCTTATCAACCCATTATCAAACTCTGCCGGTTACAGACCTATAGCACAGTAGTTTCCAACCCTTTAACTTACCCTACCTGATACGGTCCTATTAACAATCCCGGTGTTGCAGATTTGATTGACTGTTTTGTGTTGTGTTGTCTTGTGTAGGTACTACTACCAGAGGGGTATCTTGAACAAGGTGGAAGGCCAGCGGCTGGTCTACCAGTTCACCTCGCTGCCCAAGAACATGGTCTACATCACCGACGGCGACGTGGCCAAGAGCGAAACGGAGAACGAGCCCGAGGACCACAGCGGCGACGACGACGACCATGAGGAGGTCGGCGACGAAGACGAGGGCATCAGCGACGACCCCGAGGACGCCGTCTCCTCGGCCTCCAGCAGCGACCATTCGCTGGACGACGCAGACTCCCGCTCCGAGACGGGGAGGATCTCTCCGTCTCCCGCCACGGACTGTCGCCATGGCGACTGGCCAGCGGGCCCGGTCCGCGGCCACCGCCGCCATCCCCGCGACCACAACCACCGCCACCATCGTCGCCCCCACCGCCACCCGGCCCGAGGGGGCCCAGCGGGGCACCGTGCTCCGCCCGCCGCCCAACAGCCTCATCCAGCAGCAGCACCTGCCCATCGTGTCAGCCGAGATGCTGCGCACCCTGCAGAACCTCCAGAGGGTGCAGTCGCTGAAGCCCGCGGGCCACTCCTCCGTCTTCCAGACGGCCCAGCTGCTGGGGAACCTCTGTGAGCAGCAGGCGGCGGCGGAGGGACCGCCCCTGGAGAGCTCCCCCCGTGGCCCGGAGGAGAGGAAGCCCTTCTTGGGACAGACCGCCACTCACGTAATGACCCTGCAGCTGTCGCCCCTCACCAGCTCCGACCAATGAAACCTTCCCTCCCCCTTCTCAACAGCGAACTCGGGACCAATCACAGAGAAGGAAGAGGATGGTGTCCAATCGGTCCCATGTGTAGGAACATCAAGCTAGGACCTTTTCTGTGCCTTCCCGTTTGGTTACTAGAAGTGGAGTTGGCCATTGCTGTCAGTATACTCTCTCCAAAGTAATTAATGTGTTCAGGATTTACTCTCATAACAAGGTGGGAACATAGCCAATTATATAATTTTCTTATATACTTCCAATGCAGGTTTGTTTAATCCAGGGGACAAGGTGTTTCACCATCATTTATCAGAATACGTCATATTTTTCCATTTATACCCAATCTCCAACACAATTTGAACACCATGACTTATTCACTTTGCAGTGGAAAAGAGTTCACTGACCGCACTTAATTAGCAACTTTTGCTAATTAAAAGAGCCATTTAAAGTCTCATTAGGATCCTAAATGTAGCCCATTACCGAGGGAGGTCCTCTGCAGCGTACTGCTCGATCAGCACTTTCTGTCTCCCGTATGGTGGGGGAAAAAAAACAGGCGCTCTGCGTTGACGGCCCTCACAGCGTTATAGACTGCCTGCATCCTCCCAACGCAAATGTCTTTTGTGCACACAGGGTGTCCCTCAGCCACTATAATTCTGGCTCTCAAAAAAACGGCATTGTCTGTCCTTGCCTTAATGACCAAAGACCCATGCACTGGAAACCGCTGCCACCGACCAACCTCCCCCCACGCAAGCACGCTGGCGTGACGGAGCTATGGTTTAGCTCAGTAACACTGTTTTGGATTGCTTTCTTTTTCTCTCTCGCCTCTTGCTGCTTGTGGTCCCTCCGTGCTTTCTCGGTTATCCCGTTCGTGCCTCTGCCTTTTAAATGCCTTTGCACGCCTTGCACTATCCGTTACGGCGGCGGCCTGTCCGACACCGTGTCGCCTGTGGTCCACAGCCAATAGGCTGAGGGTATTTATACATTCCGTATTGTCGTTGTAATGAGTGTTTAATTATTTGGACCATGAAATACGTTGTTGACGATAAGGGATGAATTTTGTTGTAAAAGGTCGTCTTTGAGATCTTCAATTGCTGTTTATACACAGTGCCGTATCTTGAACTCTTGATACAATCGCCGTCGACAATCCACTTAAGAAACATCTGTTGGTTTTTTGCCAACTTGGGCTTTTCTTTTGAGAAATGTTGCTAGTAATCACAATCGGCCTGTCCAACACATGAATCCTATGCAGTTGTAGATCATCGCTGGACCTGTAAAGCCTTTCTATGTTTATGTAATGTATGTGTTTGTAAACATGTATAATATAAAATGCAGTGTTTTAGACTTTGTGCCTTTCTGCCATTTCCTCCCTCAGGTTTATATGCGTTTTGTTTTTGATGCGCGAATTGTCGACTTTTGAACGCAGTTAGTTTATGCAAGATGTTTATTATTCAACCATCGGTTTATGAATAAATATCTGTAAAGGTCCAGTAAGGTGATTTGTTGTTTTCGTTACGATATGGGGGACATATGAACATTGCCTGAAAGGAAGTCCTATGAAGCAAAGTTGTACTTTATTTTTTAAATCAAGTGCTTGTTGACTGTCTTTACTTTGCTTATCTGAGGATCTATGTCTATTGTATGTGTCTGGAACTATAGAGCCAAAAGAGCTGTCTATGTTATTGCTTATTTTGATGTATTTTCTGCCAAAATGGCAAAAAGTTGAACTAAAGCTCAATATTACATAAAATAAAGTGTATCTGGTTTGAATGAATTTGTATATTTGTGCTTCAGTTCATTTATTTTCCCTTTATAAGGATAGCCATACTAAGAGTCGATTGATTAACGAGTGCAGCTAATGAGAATTAAGGTTCAACTCAATACGTCACAATAAAACACAATTGTATTGCAGTATTAACTGTTTTGATATGGACGTCGGCGTAAGTAAGCGAAAGAAATTCAACATTATTTTCTGACCGTTACTTTCTTTCTGGCAAGCTGATGCGTAGTCGCATCATTCCGCCAGGCCGCTAGGAGATGCAATTGCAACCGGAGCAGCGTAGCACTGACAGGCCCACACACCCACGAGTTGTTGCTGTGGTTTCTGTATCACTCTCGTGTCTAGAACTTTCCTGCTTCTACAGGACTACTCCTCCACATCTCTTTCAAACACATGGCTGCCGAACGGCAAGTAACATAAAACAACACGATTTGTATTTTAACCTTTGTATTTAATTTCTTGATGGTTTGTCTCTGTTCCTTTTATAGCAGTTTTCCCGATAGCTTCATTGAGGAGGACCCTCAGAAAGCTCTGGAGGTAAACATCAGACAACTTCAATCTCCCTTTAGCTTTCAAGAGTTTAACCGAGGGTTATTTCGGTTACCGTTAACACACATTTCAGCGAGTCTATCTACTGATTTATTTTATACATCCATTTACGTCATTGTTGGCTAGCATTGTACTGTAGCTATGAGGCTACGTTATCATTAGCTAGCCACTGTTAGCTCTCTGTTTACGGTGTTGTCAATCCAAATCACGCAGATTAAAACACATGAATAGTTTACTAGCTGCCGGTGACTTATTTTAAAAACTGTAAACATACGCCACTAAACGCTGATAAAGTAGTCAGACTGTCAATATCACAGCCCTGTTCCAGATTGCTGTCAGTATACTGCATGCATATTGTGGGAAGTGTATAGTGAGGTATTGTTGCCGAAAGTAGTTATTCCATATAATAGCAACTACCCTTACTATCTATTGGGAAAATGCATTAGTTTTTATTTGCGATAGATTTTTTTTGTTATGGCTTCACACATGCCTAAACATTGTTTGTCAGTAAAGCAGCACACTGCAAGTGCATTAATAATGATCCACTATAAATTAATTTCTAGAACCTGTGCAAGTTGTACAACCTCTATCCGACCAGAACACTTATACTAACACTTAATATTGATTACTGGTTGGATGAACCAAAGATAAGAGCTAACTATGTGCAAATCTTAATTTCTTACAGGAGTTGAATGAGGCCTTGGAAGCTAGCTCCGACAATGCACAGTGGTTGTGCCAGCGTGCCTATGCCCACATACTCGTCAAAAACTACAGCCGTGAGTTAAATTTAGAATTGGTTTTCAGGAGAGACATGTTCCATTACACAGGGGCAGCATGTGGACTGGCTACAGTGCTGGAATCCCTGCTAACATGTACTGGGGTTAATTCCCAAAGTCCATAGTATGACATTGTCTATGTTGAGATGTAAATCAGCCATGATTTCAGTTCAACCCACTCCGGGTCGCTGTGCATGCGTGTTTTTGGGCAGCTGATGATCCATTGAATTCCAAACGAGTATTTAGCAGCTCCAATAGCTGTATCTTTGTTTGGTCAACACAAGTTAATGCATATGAACTGCCTTGGCTAGATATTTTATAATGGTAATTGAACTGAGTGGAGTGCAATTTGGTCTCAAATTGCGACACAAAGTTCAATTACCACTTTATTATATTCATTATGAAATCACACAACAAGAATAGAAAGAATATTACACCAGAAACCGACTGGCTGAACCCAGATTTTTTTTGTTAGAATTATCTGCAAATGGCTTTTCTGTCCTTATTTTGTAGCAATCTGATTAGCTAATGGCTTTTGATACTTGCATCTGACTGGCTGCTCTATTTTATTGCCTACTTCTAATTGGCTGAAAAAGGATGCGATTTAGAGTTCAAGGTGTGCGATTCGTGAATTAATCGCACTGCTGAGAACAAATCAGATTGCTAGAATTGACAGTGATTTCAAAATGAATGTAATAAACTCCAATAGTGCACACAAACATTGGGGCTGGGCGATCGAATTTTGATGTAATTTCGATTTTAGCGTCGAATTTTTGATTTCTTTTATTTTTTTCATTTAATGTTTTATAGAAAGTGCAACAGCTGGATACATATCTGTACATTATTTTATATTTGAACATTTTATTTTTGACCATTTTGTATTTTTGAATAAATCATGTTTTCAAACTCAAAAATTACAGCTACTTCCAGTGTACTGTACACATAGTGTCTGCAAAGTGTACACTACGTTACTTCGAAACATATTCCGATCACTTTAAGTAACTTTTTTTTCACTTTTGCTGATAATAGATAATATAATATGACTATAATATCATAAGACAATGTTATTCTTCTGCTCAATGAAACAGTGTCGGCCTCTTGCATGGCAGAAAGATGATTGTCTTTCGCTGTTCTGTAGAAACTCATTGAACAATCCCAGATGCTGCCCGGTTGCTATGCTCAGCTATACCTTTTACTTGTCCTTTAGTTGGTTCAAGGGGAGCTGTGATCAACTATTCTAGTGTTTTTTTTTTAACTTAATATGTTTCGCGGTTACTTAAGAAAGGGGGAAAATGTGAATTCTAAACCAAACAAGGCTCACAGATCACACTTTGGATGAATATGGACTCCCTTGTGAAAGAGATTCTGAATTTGAATTTCAATGGGATTTTTCCTGGTAAAATGAAAAATCTAAAGACGCGCCAAAAGCAAAAGGCTAGTTAAATTATTTGGCCTTATATTTGTTTAGACCAAACATTGTTGATGGTGCTTGATAACAGAACGGCCAACCCTAGTGAACTGTAAACAGTGGCTGTATAGGTCGCGTTAGAAATACACTCATTAAAATCCCCTTCTGAAAGCTTCATCCATCCGCGCAAATTAGTTTCTTTTTGGCTGAATATCTCTGTAATGAAACAGTAAACTAGGTATTACTCCGTTCCTTTTTAGTGTAATTTTTTTTGTACTGCTGGAGCAGAAATTAAAAGAGTGTGTGTGTGTGTGTGTGTGTGTGTGTGTGTGTGTGGTGTGTGTGTGTGTGTGTGTGTGTGTGTGTGTGTGTGTGTGTGTGTGTGTGAGAGCGATAGAAAGCCAATGCTGAATAGGGCCTCTCAGCTGTGTGCTAGACAGAAAATACTTAAAGAAAAAATAGAATAAGTTAGAAAACTAAGCTTCTACTAAGCTAAGAAAATGAATACTGATATGTGATGATGCTGTGCGTGTGCATGCTCACGTTTGATAGTTGCCATTGACGATGCCAAGCGAGCCAGTCACCTGAAACCCAACCTTCCGTTGGCCTTCCGGCGGAGAGGGTACGTTTTGTTGAGTCACGCATACTTATTTTTAATTATTGATTGCAGTTCCCGTATCATATTTAAAAGTTCTGCACAATTTTTGTAGTATTTAGAGAATATACGTTGAAGTAAGATGATGACACTGTTAATCCTGTGAAGGGAATTCACGTTTACAATTTGCTGTTGCAGTGGCAAATTGTAGAAACATAACCCACAGTGCAAGGCCTGATAATAATTATAAGATACAAGATGTATATGTATAAGACCACAGCGAATGGGCTTTGGAAAGTAATAAATAAACAACGTTTTTATGAATAAGCTGTTCCCCAGTTGCATATATGGTATAAAATACAGAACTGGCACAGATGATCAAAGGTGAACAGGCAGCTTTTTCATATTATACTGTCTATATTTAATTATTAATCTGTAAGGAAGCTTGTACAAGGACAAACTTTCAATGTTGCAGCCTCTCATAAGAGTAACAGTAATGTTACCCTAATGGATTCAACCACTTATCTCTCTCTCTCTCTCTCTCTCTCTCTCTCTCTCTCTCTCTCTCTCTCTCTCTTCTCTCTCTCTCTCTCTCTCTCTCTCTCTCTCTCTCTTCTCTCTCTCTCTCTCTCTCTCTCTCTCTCTCTCTCTCTCTCTCTCTCTCCCTCTCTCTCTCTCTCTCTCTCTCTCTCTCTCTCTCTCTCTCTCTCTCTCTCCCCCCCCCCCGTACGGCTGCAGAATAGCCGAGTACCACCTGACCCAGTATGAGTCATCACATGCAGCCTTCACTCAGGGCCTTCAGCTGGACAGTGAGTACACACCACCCCAACGTCTGGGGGGGGGGGGGGGTGGTGTATGACATCATCGTGCACTAAACTTCCTTACCCTCTGAGTGTCCTTCCCTCTTTTTATTTTTTATCAGTCCCATGCCTCCGTCAGATGTAGAAGGGCTTGATGCTCATCCTTTTTATCCTTTGTAGTTTCTCCTGATGGGAATTGTAGTCCATTTACTCAGGTGTCCCCAAATCAAAAAAACAATAAGCTATAATTGCTTTGTTAATTCACTCTATTGATCCTCACTGGGAAACGTGGGAGTCAACACCTCAGAATAAGAGGGCAGTAAAGTTATTCAAAAAAACCATTAATAAATGAATACAGTACCTTACTCAATATCGACACCAAGTCACTAATCACCAGCGCTTAATAGCTCATTTTATTTATTCATGTGTTCTGCTAGTAAACATACGACTCCAGGTCCCTTCATATCCTGGTTGGATGCACATTTATTCAGAGCAGGCCGCCGTAGTGATCCGGATCACAAATCATGTTTACTTACATCCTACTGGTGTGAGTAAGTGCCTCTGTGCATTCGTCTCATGTTTCCTCATTCATCACTGACATCCCAATGAACTGAACGGCCTCTGTGTGAGGCATTGCTCTCCGAGGCAGGGAAATGGTGGCTTTATTGACTTCAGAGAGGACATTGTCTCCCACCCCGTCTGTCATGCAAGCACATGCCAACCGAGATATTGGAAAGGAATGACCTTGGAAGAGCTTTGTTGATTACGATATAGGGCGGGGGAAAAACACCAGACAGAAATCTCGAAAGTGCTTGAAACTGAAACCTTGCCCGGCAACAGACTTTAAATATGCGAATCATAAGCCATGCCCTTCCCATTGCTGTGTTCCTCAGGTTCTGACAAATCCTTTCAGATATGGATCCAGCGCAGCGAAGAGATGATTGGCAGTAAGTAAACGATATTTGTTTTATGAATTCCAGCAATGTTCTGCTAAAACCGTTCTGCTAAAGACCCCATCAAAGGGTGGGTGTGTGTGTGTGTGTGTGTGTGTGTGTGTGTGTGTGTGTGTGTGTGTGTGTGTGTGTGTGTGTGTGTGTGTGTGTGTGTGTGTGTGTGTGTGTGTGTGTGTGTGTGTGCTTGTTTACCTCATCTCTGACACATACACACACACACACACGCTTGCCCCCATGGCAGGTCTTCAGTGTGATGTTCAAAAGCACAAGCTGAAATTAACCCAACACCCTCTCCTCCCGCTACGTCCCCTCATGCCTGCTTTATATGCCCCATGTGCGTGTGAGCGAGCTGTAAGTCTCCGCCCCGCTACATGAAAGAAGTGTACCCCCCCCCCCCCCCACCACCCATCCCCCCGACTCCCCCGCTGGCTGCTGTCGTCTCTCCACCAGAACCACCCTGGCAGGTTTCCACCGGCACTGTGTTTGCACAACTGACAAACAGGGCTCCTGGGTACCCCAACATACACACATCACATACACAACACATCACATACACAACACATCACATACACAACACATCGCATACACAACACAACACATACACAACACATGACATACACAACACATCACATACACAACACATCACATACACAACACATCACATACACAACACATCACATACACAACACATGACATACACAACACATCGCATACACAACACATCGCATACACAACACATCACATACACAACACATCACATACACAACACATCACATACACAACACATACACAACACATGACATACACAACACATGACATACACAACACATCACATCACATACACAACACATCACATCACATACACAACACATCACATACACAACACATCACATACACAACACATCACATACACAACGCATCACATACACAACGCATCGCATACACAACACATCACATACACAACACATCACATACACAACACATCACATACACAACACATCACATACACAACACATCACATACACAACACATCACATACAACAACACATACACTACACAACACATCACATACACACCGTCCCATCCCAATCCTCCATCTTCCCTGTTTGGAATACGTTCCAGACATTAGAAGCATCATGAATGTTTCTCTGATTGTACACACACACACACACACACACACACACACACACACACACACACACACACACACACACACACACACACACACACACACACACACACACACACACACACACACACACACACACACACACACACACACACACACACACAGAGACGTCTCAGGGGGTTCTGATGAGCTGGCTAAATAATGCATGACAAGGTGCTGGTTAACTGCTCAGGACGGACCCGGGGCTGGCTGGGCCTGTCGTGGGCGGGTCAGCGGCGCTGGTAAACAAGTGTACGCGGGTGATTGATTAGTAAACGGCAGCACGCTTTGACATGAACGCCAGGCCTTTGATCAGCTCCGAGCAGGGAGATGGCTGAGTTATGCTGGCTGTGTACCGACCAGGCCGATACGGAGAGCTTGTTTACGCCGGGTTGGTCCGCCTCCTGCACAAATCCAAAGTGGATCGGACGTTGTTTTGTTATCTTCTGTTTATTCTGTCTCTTAACGGACCCGGTTCGCTGTGTAATTATTTGGTGTGGGTTTATCTAGCGCGGGTTACACAAGGTAACAGCGCGTGTGTTTATGCCGGAGTCAGTGCTCAAGTGGTTTTTGCGGAGCAGCCCCAGCTGTGAGCATCACAGGCGCTGCAGCTGGGGAGGACACCGTATGTAGGCTAACTGTTATATGAAGGGCGAGGTGAACGATGCTGTGCTGGGGCATTGTTCTCCTGATGGAAATTGAACACATTTTGTTTTATTACAAAAAATAACGCAGCACGGATTTTCGCTGTCTGTGTTCGTTAGCAATTGGTAGAGTCACTCTCTTGCTCTCTTGTCTTTGTCTTTGTCCCCGTCTCTCTTTCTGTCTCGTTTTCTGTCTCCACCCCCGTCTCCGTTTCTCTCTCTGTCTCGCTCTCATTTATATCTACATTTTATTTATTTATTTGTAGATATATTTTCGCTCTCTCATATATTTATTCCCTCTTTCTCTCCAGAGCAACAGAGTCAGAAGGACTGCTCGGACGGGGTGAGTGTCTCTTCCTAGCCACCAGGGGGCACTGTTGCTCTGGGCTACTGTGAGCCCGGGGCCACGCAGCCCACAGGCCACTGTTTTTGCCATGAAGATGATGAAGATTGTTGTTGAAATAACTCTTCATCTCTTTTACATTAACACACTACACATGCTTATTTTATGATGCATGTTCATGTTTTATTCCCCGTCAGACTGAACAACAGACAACTACGCCTCCTCCTGTCAAGTAAGAACATATTTAACCCCCGGGTTACAAGCCTAAAATCTTAGAATGTGTGTGTCTGAGTGTTTTTCTATAATTATATTTCTTAGTTACAGTTACTGCTGTGTAAACATACTGTGTTACCATCCTGTGTATGTTATTGTGTCTGGTCCTGTACTGATCGGTTTCCATAGATACGACTGGTACCAGACAGAGTCTCAAGTCATTGTGACGATCATGGCCAAAAACGTCCCCAAGGATGGAGTGTCTGTGAACTTTGCAGAGAGAGGGGTATGTTCTCACTCTTGAATGCACTTTAAGACCAGCCACAACGCACTTAAACCCTGCCACAGCACACTTAAAACCCTGCCACAACGCACTTAAACCCTGCCACAACGCACTTAAAACCCTGCCACAACGCACTTAAAACCCTGCCACAATGCACTTAAACCCTGCCACAACACACTTAAACCCTGCCACAACGCACTTAAAACCCTGCCACAATGCACTTAAAACCCTGCCACAACGCACTTAAAACCCTGCCACAACGCACTTAAACCCTGCCACAACGCACTTAAAACCCTGCCACAACGCACTTAAAACCCTGCCACAATGCACTTAAACCCTGCCACAACGCACTTAAAACCCTGCCACAATGCACTTAAACCCTGCCACCACAACACACTTAAACCCAGCCACAACAACACTCTTGAAACCAGCCGCAACAACACACTTAAAATCATCCACAATAACACACTTAAACCAGCCACAACACACTTAGATCCAGCCACTACAACACACTTAAACCCAGCCACTACAACACACTTAAACCCAGCCACAACAACACTCTTGAAACCAGCCGCAACAACACACTTAAAATCATCCACAATAACACACTTAAACCAGCCACAACACACATAAATCCAGCCGCAACAACACACTTAAAGCCATCCACAGCAACACTTGCATCCAACCACAACACACTTAAATTGTGCCATGTCACACTTAAAATCAGCCACAACAATACTCTTAAAACTAGCCAAAGCAAACCCAAAACCAGGCACAACGTAACATTAAAATTGAGCCACAGAACACTTAAAACCAGCCACAACACACTTAAAGCCAACCAACAACAACACTCTTAAAACCATTCAATACACACCTCAAACAAGCATCAATTAATTGTGTGTGTGTGTGTGTTTGTGTGTCCATGCACACTCATTTTGTGTATGTAACACAAGGAAAATCATACGACTTTGAGGGGTGTCCTGAGGCAAAAGGCATTAGATAGTTATTCTCACTGTGTGTCTCACACACACACACAGTGAATCACACTCTTTCCCCAGTCCCCAGGGGAGACAACCATACCTCCAGTGGTGCCTTGTTACCCCGTCCCCCAAGTGCAGATCTGAGAGCAGTTTACCCTCTCCGGGTTCCCAGCTTGCTAATTGAGTGTAGTCGGAGAGCGAAGCAGCGCTAGGATCAGTGGAAGAGCCCTCCGGGGAAAGAGGAAGGGAGAAGCTCCCTTTTATTCTCCCCTTCTTTGGTCTCGTTCCTTGTTTTTCCTTTCTGTGTTCCCTCGCTCCTTTTCCAGGATAAGGGGGGAGTGGGGGGAGGAGGGTAACTGCACCCTCAGTGGGGAACGGCTTTGTGTTTCACTTAACAGCAAACTGAATTAATTTCAAAAGCAAAACGAAAAATTGCAGGATGTAATGGGCGGCGATGATTGGCCTGCCTCCGAGTTTCAGTATGGCTGCGGTATATGTATGGCACAAGGTGTTTTCTGCACCTCGCCACGAGGGCTGCTGGTTCTGAACGACGGCACTTCCAATTATCTGCACTGGTGACCAGCTCCGTGTCGGTTATGTGCCCAAGAGTCGTGTACTGGAATTCAACCACCGAATATTAAACGATTATTTGTCGGATTTCAAATGAATTAAAACCTTTTTTAGAATCCTTTTAATATTATTTTCTTTTCTTTTTTGCGTTCTATCTCCTGAGGGTGTTCTTTAGTTTAACTTTTTAAAGGCCCCTCTCCCCCCCCCCCCCCCCCCCTTCATGTGCAATTCAGAAAGCGTCAGGGTCAACACCCCCTCGTTCGTGCTTTACCACGACGGCGTACTTTTGTGTTCCGAGTGTTGGTAGGGACCCCGCGTGGTGTTGGGGCGCCGCACTGCCAACCTTGAACCCCAAGGGCTGCTCTAAGGAGGGACCCAACCCTGGGGGGGTGGCTGGCCTGACATCACCCCAGGGGGTCTGCGATTACACACGGGAGGGCGGGGGGGGGGCACGGCTCGCATATTAAAACCTTCATCCTGCCTCCGGAGAACAATCGCACCACGTATCAGCGTACATTTCGGAGACGCCAGAAGTACCCGATCTACACGTGTATTTATTAAGCGGTCTCAGTTTTGCAGGACGCGATAGTCGTACTTAGTGAGTCATCACTCACTCTGGAGAAGAGTGAGAGATGAAGGCATGGAGGAGAGTCCCCCAGCTGTGGTACTGATGCCCACCCCCCCTCATCCCCCCCTTTGAGTGACAGATTGTTAGGAGCTGTCTGCAGCCTCCGTCAAGACACACACACACACAGACACACACGACACACACACACACACACACACACACACACACACACACACACACACACACACACACACACACACACACACACACACACACACACACACACACACACACACACACACACACGTGCGCATCCTCGGTCCCTCAGCGGTCACGCCCTGGCCGTGGGCGACGGAGACGGGAAACCGGCTGGCGTGACGCCAGGCCGGACGAATATTCCTATGGACAACGCTGACACTTTCCTCCTCTGTCCTGCTCCCTCTCTATGTCTCTCGGTCTCCCTCGCTCTCTCTTGTCTGTCCATCCGTATCTGCTCTCGATGCTGTTCTGGTGTCATTTCAATCATACATCTCTGGTTGTTTTTGCAAAATGCTTCATTTTTACTTGGCCGTTTTCGCAGACAAACTTGTGTTCTTCAGCCAGACCCTGTTTTGGTTTTGGGTCACGGGTCACGAGCGAGTAGGCTAGGAGCAGCGGCGTCTCCATGGAGACGGGTGTATCGGAACTCAGATTTCCGGAATAACTCTTTGAGTGATCACAACCGCCTTGTTTTTTAAAAGTCATGCAAAAACTTGGAGGTGCAAGAAGTGCTGAAAAAGGCAGCTGGGCGAGCTGTAGAGCCTTCCTGTCCGCGACGAGTACGCTGCCTGCTTGGGTACGGTGGGGGGGGGTTTCTCTGGAGCGACACGGGTGGGGGAGGGGGGTGCTGTTGGTGATAAAATGAACTCGGTTAATAAGTTGAGCTTATTTGCGATTAGTGCTAAGGGGGTGTTGAATTGTGCTTCGGGGTAGTGTGTTGAATATTTCATATATTTTTAAGGGTGGTTTGTTTAAAACCCTTGACTGTAACTTTCCTAATGCAGCCTTTCACTCCACACGAAAAATACCTCAAAAGAGAAGGTTTCTCAAATAAAACACGCCCACCCGCAAGTCAATTGTGTGTGTGTGTGTGTCCGGTCTCACTGTGTGTCCCCTCTCTGTCCAGCTCTCGGCGACGGTGCCTTTGACCTCAGGGGAGAATTTCAGCCTCGACCTCCACCTCCTCCACCCCATCGTCTCCCAGCAGAGCACCTTCAAGGTCCTCACCACCAAGGTACCAGACACACACACACACATACGCCTACCCCTTTCGCTCTCCGTCCGTCTCTCTCCTGACCCATCACTCACAGCCTCTTGTCCTCTCTTGACCTGTCGCTCCATCAAACTCTCGTCAATCCACACACACACACACACACACACACACACACACACACACACACACACACACACACACACACACACACACACACACACACACACACACACACACACACACACACACACACACACCCCCCCCTACCTAGCTAGCTCTAGGATTAGGATAACATTGACACCCATCTAAGCTCACTTGACATTGCTCCTGTGGCTTATTGCTTTAGGTCACTGCTAGACTCTAGGTGGATGATATGTTACTGCTTTAGCGCGCTAGCCTTACGCTACAGTCCCCGCTTACCACTTTAGCGTACCATCCCCCAATCAGGCAACATGCTATAGACACAGGGTATTGCTTTAGGGAACTAGCCTGCAAGCAGCTCGAAACGCTAGAGTCCCAGCTGACCGCTTAAGCGTACCGTCCTCCGAGCAGGCAATATCTATTGACACAGGGTATTGCTTTAGGGAGCTAGCTTTCAATCAGACTACATGCTACCGACACGGCTTACTGCTTTGCGGACCATCCTCTGAGCAGGCTACATGCTACAGACATAGCTTACTGCTTTAGCATGCTATCCTTCAAGGCGGCTACGGCCACAGCTTTCCGCTTGAGTATTCTACGTACCAATGCTAATGTAACTTCTACCTTGAGTCGGCACCCTATCTGATTGCGTACTGCTGGGTTCTGTTTGAAGGATGAGCCTCTTATCACATCCCGGGATGTAATTAAAAAGAGCAGAAGTAAATCCTTAGCGATACAACGGCTTTAGCATCACACCGACACCTGTGATGGTCTCTTTGATACTTAGTGTTACCACCCCGAGATTAAAATCTAAAGCTACTCCGCGCCGCAGACAGGGAAGGGGTTGGCGGTTGCTTCCTTTTTAAAATTCCTTTTTAATACTGTTTAAAACCTGTAGCAGAGTGGTTAAAAACGTGTAGCGGAGTTGAAGGCTAATAGGGGAGTTGGGAATTCTGGGGCTTATTATTTTTTTTCATACTTTGCTCTTGCTGATTGGTTAGCCCCAGTTCATCTCTCGGGCGATTAGGGGGAGCTTCGAGCTTTTGTTGAAAAAAAAAAAAAAAGGAAGAAGAAAAATCGACACACTACCAATTCACTCATGCATGTGAAGGTACACACACATTTCACTGGTGAGGACCTTGACTTTACACACACACACACACACACACACACACACACACACACACACACACACACACACACACACACACACACACACACACACACACACACACACACACACACACACACACACACACACACACACTAAGCCCCCGTCCTCTGAGAGTTCTTTGGCGCTGTGGAAGGTGATAACGGGCCTAATGAGGAGGACGGGTCCGTTTTAGCGGGAGCTAAATTAGTGTGTGTTCAGGAGGATGTGGGTTAATGAGAGGGAGAGCGAGAGAGCGAGAGCTCCCGGGCCGGCTGGATGAGTGCTGGCTCAGGGCTTCCGTTAGAGACTCTCCACCTGTCCCGTCCCATCCATCCCCATTCAAATCCTTTCATTTGACGGACAGCTCTGTGGCTCGACCCGCCAGTGCGCTAACCACACAGTCGATACAAACGGCGGTGACCCCGGGTTCGATCTGACCTCTGCGTTCCTATGCTACACGTCCTCCCCCCCCCCCCCCCTCGCTTTCAATCAATTTCCCTGCCCGTCATCACTGTTTTGAAGGCATTAAAGCACTAAGAATGATCGTAACAAATGTGTGTATTTAAATAATAAACCCCTTTATTTGAATTATGTGGTTATTGGCATTCTTGTCGTGTCCCCCAAGAAAGCCCATTAATCCATCTTCATAAAAGTTGTGATTTATCTGGTTGTTTTAATTATTGGCAGCCCTGGCATGGCGCAGAAATTATGGACGAGGTTTTTTCGTCAGAGATGGCGATTGGGTGAATATTTGGCCTCGCTCGTAGCTGTGACTGGGACGGTCCTTGGATCAAATTCAAAATTGGACAGATCAGCCTCTGGCAATATTAATTAATGTTGCTCTTGATGTCACTTCTAATACACACTGTGTGCTGAGTGTAGTTTTTTTTTTTAAAAACTGTCAAGCCAAGCACACAAAAGCCAGCACGGATTTATCTGGTGGATGCTCTTTTACAAAATCCCCTTTCATTCGTTTTATGAGAGCCAAAAACTATTGTTTCTTTGGTCTTAAAAATGTCTGTTGAGAAGCCTCCATTCACAGAGCACAATAGCCATCATAAAGGCTCATGATAATGGTTTTCTAATAAGGATTTTTGCTAATGGATAATAATGATTTCTAATCATGGTTTCCATTGAGACCATCTTAAACATGAATACTCCTTGCTCTCTGCTCAGAGAGCAAGGAGTATTCAGGTGGTCTCAATAGCAACAGAAACATGCTGTTTCTGGGAACGCAAGAGTAAAACCAAAAGTCTCTCTCTCTCTCTCTCTGCCTCTCTCTCTCTCTCTCTCTCTCTCTCTCTCTCTCTCTCTCTCTCTCTCTCTCTCTCTCTCTCCTCTCTCTCTCTCTCTCTCTCTCTCTCTCTCTCTCTCTCTCTCTCTCTCTCTCTCTCTCTCTCTCTCTCTCTCTTCCCCCCCCCCCCCCCCCACCCACCCGCCCTTTTAAAGAGTTCCTGCGGCAGAAAAAAAACAAACACATGCAATGAGTGGTCATTTACTCACACAGACACACACACACCAAGTTGTTCAAAGTTTCCCACTCGCGCACATCACTCATTCACTCTCTTTTCCATGGCAACAGTGGACAGGCCATGCCGACAGCGCACGTGGGCTGCAGCTTAAACAAGAGCTCAGTCTGAGAGAGACCAGGGGGTGGGGCTTAGTCTCTCTCGCTCTTGCTCTCTCTCTCTCTCTATCTCTCGCTCTCTCTCTCAAATCTCTCTGCTTTTCTCTCTTTTTCTCATTGTCATTATCTCTCGCTCTCTCTGTCTCTCTCTCTGTCACTCAATGACTCACATGCACACTTACACACAGACACACACACAAACCACTTTCTCTTGACCTGTCTCGCTCTCTCTCTTCCTCTCGCTTTCCCTTTCTCCTGACCTGTCGCTTTTTCTCTCTTTCTCTTTCTCTCTCTCTCCTTATCTGTCAAACCCCCTTCACTGCTCTCTCTTACTTGCACATACACTCAGGTGTATACACACACACACACACACACACACACACACACACACAACACACACACACACACACACACACACACACACACACACACACACACACACACACACACACACACACACAGCTACCGTGGGGATAACATTGACACTCATCCGAGCTTTGGGAGGAGGTGTTGGGGGGGGTGGTGGGAGTAGAGGTGGAGGCTGGGGGTGGTGGAGGTGCTGGAG
>OLKM01001561.1:47500-61166 GCA_900291075.1 Melanogrammus aeglefinus
AAGCAACATTTTATACCACCAGGTGTGAGTGTGATTAGCCGCTACAAGCCGGTCTGAAAATCTGCCTCTTCTGACATCACAAGTGGGCGTGTCCACCTAGATGTCGGACGGGTAGATGAGCATCGTATGCTACACTCCACTGGGTAGGCTGGTAGACCGTTCTACCCAGCACACCTCTAGGTGGACACGCCCACTTGTGATGTCAGAAGAGGCCGCTTTTTAAAACGGCTTGGAACAGCTAATCACACACCTGGTGGTGTGATATGTGACCTTTGACAATAGCTATAGTGCCCTTTGTTCTGTCCTGAGACGGACAGCGCTGTAAGGACTACTTTAACCCAGATTGTAGCAGCAACCAATGTTTCAGTGAGGCCAGGGGAGGCGCCGCCGGTGGCTGGGTCCCCCCAGACTGGAGGTTCAGGGGGGCTTTGGTCACTAACAGGTGGGAGGGTCGCCTCCCAAGACGGAAGGCTCCTGATTATCCCTCGACATCTTTGATCAGGATGGCCAACCCCCACCTGCTCATGAACCACCGGCATCTAAATACAAATCACATGCTCACTTTGGATGACAGCGTCTTCTCTCTAGTTCATACAACATTGTTATAGATCTGTTTTTCTTCACCAAAGGCAGAATAAATGACCACATTTGGTGGCAAAAACGTTGGGTGGTTAGGTTTGAGCTAAAAGCTTCTGCCCGGTTGGTGGTGGGATTAATGTGCGTCCATAAATTTGAAGTGACAGAATCTCCGCTTGGCAAACACAAACAAAAATATTAAAAGAATCCTTTCTCAAACTTTAGACAAAGCACGGGATTTGGCTAGACGCATTATTATTATTTTTTAGCATTCAGGGTTGGTTGCCAATTCCTTTGTGTGTTTTAAAGTGAACCAGATTAATGAGCCTTTGTTAGGCGGCCTGAAAAAGTTCTGTTCCTTCATACACTTAATTAATGTGGATGTGTGTTTTTTTTGTTTTTTTTAAACAAGCGGCAAGAAGATGCTGAGCGGAAATTTGAAATCAGACCGCGGCCATGAAAACAGAACATTATCCGTGATTAGTTCTACCATCTATAATTACATCCCAGCGACTCTTTTCCTCCAATAAAATGGAAATGAATAAGCTGCAGTGGGAAGCCGCCAGTCCACCATTTCTAACCACTGTTTGGGTAGTCGTGAGGCTCTGGACCTGAACTGTGTCTCTATCCCCCCCCCCCCCCCCCCCTCAGATGGAGTCAGGTGGTACGGTCCTGAGCACCAACTGGACGGATGTGGGCAAGAGAACAGTGGATATAAGTCCGCCCGACGACGCAGAGTTCAAGAAGTACTGAGCAGCTCCCTCCAGGCCCCTCTCTCTCTCGCTCCCGCTCTTTCTTTCTCTCTCTCCGGTCTTTCTTATCCTTTCTTTCTGTTCACCCTCTCTCCTCCTCTATCCTCCTCTCTCTCCTTTTATCCTCCACCACCTCTCCTTCGTGGAGGTCACTGCTCCTGAATGCCCGCCATGTTGTACTCTCTGCCGTCTGTCCCCGAGGGGCTCCGGGGCCGGTGTGTCTGGCCGTCGCCACAGCCGAGCGGACCACGGGCAGGAACCACAGGGCCGCGTGAGGCCAGATGCTCCACGCGGCGCTCCGGGGAGCAGCCATGAAGCGCCGGGCCGTGGGGTGGTGTGTAACAGGAGGGCAGAGGGGGGCGAGGTGGTGGTGGTGGAGACCTTTTTGTGTACGTTCTGGTGAATCATCATATCTGATTTGTAGGAGAAATGAAAATTGTATTGTGGGCTCTAGTGAAGAAACGGCAGCGGAAGAGTAAAGTGTTTATTTTTGGACTCCTTTTGTTTGATCGCCTACCAAGCCTTTCCTCCTGGGACCTGGGGAGGGGGGGTGCCACTGAACCCCCTGCCCTTGTGTAAAATAAATAGAAAGATTTAATGATTCATTGTAGACCCCTACGGATGACGTCTCAGTATGCGTGGTTGAATTCTCTAGTGCTGTTTCTCTACACTTGGTGAGGGGGGCTGGGGACCACATAGGATTATAACCAAACTATTGGAGCTCGGTTAGAACCGTGGAGTCTCCCGAGCCATGCCAACCAATGGGGCGATGGCTTCAAGCCAGGCCAACCAATCGGGCCATGACTTCAAGCCAGGCCAACCAATCGCCATGGCCCTGTCCTTCTCTTGCGTGATTCTACTAACCCTGGGTGTAAATATTAATAAGAATAAAAAGCAAAAGGACGTACCGTTTGGCTTGCACACCCTTCTGTTATTTTGTTACCAAACGGTTCACAAGAGGCCTCAGGGAAACGGGTGACATTCAACACAACGCGGGCGGCCTGTCAGAATACGCAGGGGTTGGGGGTGGGGGTGGGGGGGGAGGAGGAGATCCATGTTCCGGGCCCTGGGTCTGAGCAGTCATGGAGAGTGACTGCAACACCATTACGTGCTTCCCCCAGCGTCACGTATGCACGGTGGCTCTAGCCCGGGCCGGCAACGCACGCACGCCAGCATTAATATGGATCAGTCGACAAAACCACATCAAGCAGCTCGCTCCCAGTGTGTCGACATTAAATTCATAGCGCTCCGTTTCATCTCTCGTGACGATCAAACGCCCCATCGCGTGGCTCCGGGTGTGGAATCTATAGCCTTTCCAGAGCTACCCTATCTCACACATGCACGCACACATGCACACACACACACACACACACACACACACACACACACACACACACACACACACACACACACACACACACACACACACACACACACACACACACACACACACACACACACACACACACAGCGCCTTCACCCTAGCCCCCCACCCCTCCCTACTTCTCCAGCCCGGAGCAGAGGCTTCTGTGACATCAAACGGAGCTAAGCGCTTTGCATCGTGGGTAAGATCTGGGGAAGTGTGACGGCTGCACGGGGTCTTTAGTCTCATTATAGAGTTCTGGAAATGGAACTTTGAGCCGTGGAAGGGTTCTAGAATGTTCCCCCTCTGCTCAGCCGCTGTTGGGACACTACCAGATGTGACACATCCTGGGGATAAGAGTCGGAGTGGATGTCCCTTTTGTTTTATAGCCATGGAAACAGGACGGTGTCTCTAGTTGAAGGGGTGCATTGTGGGTGACACTTGCAGGACATTTATTAAAGGCAGAACAAATTTCCTTTTAAAAGAAAAGAAATACTTTATTCATTGATATTGCACTGACAAATCGTTTCTTTAATGTAGATAAATATACGTTGCTAGAAAAAAACATTTTGTATGTATATATGTGTAGTGTGTGTGTGAGTTGGCTACACGGAAGCAAAAGAGAAATGTTTCATAGGTGTGCTGGAAGGTAATGACACTAGCTCACACACGGCAGGCAGTAGACCTTTTTCACTGGAGTCATTTATGTTTAAAATGAAACAGGTTTGAAAATGCATCATTCATGTATTTTTGGTCGATCAAATATGATCGACAAAAAAAATCTAAATTATAAATACCTTCAGAAACCCTCGCTCTGCTCCGTGGAGCTTTACAGACCCCGCCCACTACGCGGACGCGAACCCGGCGGATCGTTAATGGGTTCACTGAATGTCAAGAAGTTAACTCTGTTTTTTCCCGCGGCCTATAAAACGGTGCTATTAATGTTTATTCATCTTCAATTAGATGAGCGTTTGATTATTCACTAAGCGGTGATGCGGCCGGATGGGAAGCACCGTGTGCACGCAGCACGCGTTGTGTCCTAGATTCCCTGTACTGCGCAGCCCAGCGGACGGGCTCTGAGCAGCCTGCGACACCTCCGCCAAAATAGACACCCCACTCGCACGTTCTCCCACTCTCCCCCTCTACGTTGGTAACCCGTTGTGCTTTGTGACCTACGACCCCACGTGTAAGTGTAAATGGCAAAAAACAATACGCCCCTTCGGTTGAGTCCGATAGTTTTGGACAAAAAGGGAGTAGCCAACACATAACAAAAACAGTTGAAATGTACAAGTTAAGACTTTTAAAAACAGCGGACAGATCATAAGGCACCTGGTGTCAAACATTCAAACCCATGTTGCGCCACCCGCACGTAAACTCTATGGGTGGGGGGGAGATGTTTCACCGCGCCTCCTTTCCCTTCCATCGCACTCCCACTCTCCTCGCAATCCTCCTTTCCCCAAACGACACTCCTCGTCCTCTACCACCCTGCCCCCCTATCCTTTCGACCCGGGGGCGGGGGCGTGGCCGAGTTAGACCACGCCCAGGATGCGGGCCATCCACCAGGTGCAGGGCATGATGGCGCGGCAGACCACGCGGCAGCCACGGTAGTGGTAGGGCCAGGGCTCGTAGCCGCCGAGGGGCTCGCACACGCGCTGGCACTGGGTGTAGCTCCGCCGGCACTCAGCGCAGCAGATACCCAGGTGGTCCAGCATGGGGTCGAAGGTCATGGTGCCCTCCTCGCCCTCCAGGCCTCTCTGTAGGGGGGGGGGGGGGGGATGGGGAAGAAGAAGAGGATGAGAGGGAGAGCAGCAGCAGTCGTCGTCGTTCTGTGGTCGTTGCTCGTACAGGCGTGGTCGGGGGTTTCGGGGGGGGAAGTGTGCACAGCCCCGCGTCGCCGTCGTTGTTTTTGTTGTGATGCTCGGGAGCGCGGGCGCCGCCGCGTTTCAAACCAATTAAAGATGCCTTCCGACAGGCGGCGACGGCGGGAGGGCAACTCGTCAGATGTTGGTTTTTGTTGTCAAATATTTTCTTTTTCAAGGCACGCAGCTCGCTGTAGCCTCTCCCCCCCCCCCCCCCCCCCCCACTCTGCCGCCTGCCTCGGCGAGCCCACCCCCTCGTCTGCGCCTGTCAAGACGCTATGTGTGTGTGTTTGTGGGAGGGGGGGTGTGTGCACTTCATTCTCATAGGGGGGGATGGAAGGGACAGGGGCGGATTAGCAAGCCGGAGCCCTAGCATAGGGACGTGTGTGTGTGTGTGTGTGTGTGTGTGTGTGTGTGTGTGTGTGTGTGTAGGGTTGTGCAGCGAGGGCATGAGGGGGGCATGGCGACTGTGGGAGGGGGGGGGGGGGTGCATTCACGCTCAGAATTATTCACAGAGCTTTAACTTCTAAAATAAAAAGTGTGTGTTTGTATGTTTGCTTGGTTGGCCTGTGTGTTTGGTGTGTGTGTTGGGTGTGTCTGTCTAGTGTGTGTGTAGGGGGGGAGAGGAGGGGGGGGGGTCTTGAGAAAGGCATCCCACATACACACACAGGAGCAAATACAGACCAACACACACTCTGAATCGTGATCGTATCCCCTGAACCCTGGTCCCTCCCCCGTGTGACCCCCAGCATCTGCCAGTGCTCAGCCAGCTGTGAGAGACCCCCACTCCAGGTGTGACCCCAACATAGACCACCGGGTCCCCAACAGAACAGATCCCCATTAGACCACCAGACCCCCATTAGACCACCAGACCCCCATTAGACCACCAGACCCCCATTAGACCACCAGACCCCCAATAGACCGGCCCCCCAGTAGACCAGGCCCCCAGTAGACCACCAGACCCCCAGTAGACCAGGCCCCCAGTAGACCACCAGACCCCCATTAGACCACCAGACCCCCATTAGACCACCAGACCCCCAATATACCGGCCCCCAGTAGACCACCAGACCCCCAGTAGACCAGACCCCCAGTAGACCAGACCAGACCCCCAGTAGACCAGACCACCAATGTTCCACTGCTCCAGCCTACACACCACATTTGGAAAACCTAAATGCAGAAATGACGACGGATCACAGCCTGTATTGAACTATGCATTACAATCTCCTCCCTCAGGGAACATATTTTCATGAATTTTGTGTCGTGATTGGTCGAAAATAACACGGATCCGTGGATTTCTAGACCCCGCTACTCAGGAACGAGCCAATGAGCCGCCAGTGTGTTTGAGAGCCTCACATGGTAGGGGTTCTCTGGGTTAAACTCCGCCTCCACGTCCTCTTCCTCCTCCAATCCCGGGGTCTGGCGACGGCGGCGGCGTTGAGCCTCGTCGACACTCCTCTTCTTCTGTCCGCCTGCGGGGGTACACCATCATCATCATCATCATCATCCTCATCCTCCTGAGCCTCAGCGCGAGGGTCGCGACCCCTCATTTGTCGGGTCGTTGTATTTAACGAGGAGATTAAAGGAGAACGAATGAGCTGCCACGGGATTTGGCAGAGCCACACGACGTTCGCTCTCATTTCCTTTTTTTTATGTGACATCAATTGATAGTAAATATCTGTTAGTGCACCAGCCAACGGCGTATTTAAAATAAATAAATAGAAGCGCTGGAGGATAAAACAACAAACAACAACCTATAATTCACTGGTGGTTATGGAGCAAAACAAAATTAAAACTGGATCTTAAATTCCAGTCTTGGTGTTGTTGACTATCAGCCGTCACCATGACACCTTCTATAGATTGACTTCAGCCTTTTTACGGTTGCTTTGATGCAAGACAACTTACAGGGAATTTTAGATAAATATAGTTTAGGAAAAAGACAGAGGTTAGGGCATGTGACTCAAGATGGCCGACTGGTTAGACCTCCAGACCCTTGCTGCTGTGAGGCCGACACCCTGAGCATGACCATACCGTGACGCTCGGTTTCTGGGCCTACCAGAGGTGTAGGTTGGGCGGAGCCAGAAGATGGGCAGGTCACCGCACAGGTCCTTGATCTTGTTGCTGAGGAAGGCGGAGTCAGCGAGGGGCGTGTCGCCCGCGATCCAGATAAGGGAGTCCTCCTCAAACTTGGCTGGCATTACCTCGTCCTCCTACAGGGTGAGAGGAAAGGGTCTATGACAAAGGTCTACAGCAGACGAGGCCGGGGAAACCACTAAGAGGCGTTAAAGCATGGGTCTGCAATTTATTTAAGGAGCACATTTTGGTCATTTTTATTCGAGTATTCTTTACATCTCGACAGCAATCAATCAATCAAATGCCCTGATATAAAGGTGAGTATACTTTCAAAATTTAGCTAAGTCTGGCTGGTTTCTCTGAACTGCCTATTCCCTAGCTTTATTAATAATAATCGTAGTTGAAAAGAGCTTTTCAAGGCATGGAATTTGCTTCACATCATGTGTTTCACTATATTACACTCATTTTGTCAAGTCTCCGAATCGGTCTTCATGTATTTCAAAATAAACCTCTGTTCCCCTGCTCTGCTCAAACTCTCTAACCCACATTAGCGTCGCTGTTAATCGCGACATGGCGTGCTGTCATAGCGACAGACACCCCCCCCCCCCCCCCCCCCCCCCCCCAGCCCGGTACGGTCTGTACTAGGAGACAGGTCGCTGCTCCGCTCCATGCCACGTCAAGACTCATTAAAAACATCTCAGGGATGGAGACGCTTATGGACTAAAAATAGGAAACATCCCAATCTCCCCTTCTCGTGTCACTCTCTCTATCTACCTTTCTCTCGTTCCACCACACTCTTTGACTCTCTCTCTCTCTCTCTCTCTCTCTCTCTCTCTCTCTCTCTCTCTCTCTCTCTACTCTCTCGCTCTCTCTCTCTCTCCTCTCTCTCTCTCTCTCTCTCTCTCTCTCTCTCTCTCTCTCTCTCTCTCTCTCTCTCTCTCTCTCTCTCTCTCTCTCTCTCTCTCTCTACCTATCGCTCTCTCTACCTCACTCTCTTTCATTCTCTCTCTCCACCCTCTCTCTCTTCCTCTCGTTTTTTTTAATAGCCACAGATAAAAACTAATGAGCTATCCGGTGGGAGAGAGAGATTCTGCTAACACACACACACACACACACACACACACACACACACACACACACACACACACACACACACACACACACACACACACACACACACACACACACACACACACACACACACGCAGGGTGAGTCTTCCCTGTCAGCAGCCCTGCGGGGATGAAACGGAGGGGGGGAGGGCTCTTATTGCAGCGAGCCGCTCGCCAGACAGATGTTTGCCCAGCGCTATTCGTTAACCTCCCTGTGTGTGTTTGTGTGTGTGTGTGTGTGTGTGTGTTTTTGTTTGCCTGTGTATGAGTATGTGTGTATGTGTGGAATGACTGAATGTGTGTGTGCATGTGTGTGGGGGATTTTTGTGTTTCCGTGTGTATGAGTGTGTGTGTGTGTGTATACATGCATGTGTGAGTGTGTGTTTGTGTGTGTGTGTTTGTTTATGTTTGCCTGTGTGTGTATGTCTGTGTTTTCATGTGTTTTGTGTGTGTGTGTGTGTGTGTGTGTGTGTGTGTGTGTGTGTGTGTGTGTGTGTGTGTGTGTGTGTGTGTGTGTGTGTGTGTGTGTGTTGGGGTGTATGAGTATGTTTGTACGTGTGTGTGAATGATTAAATGTGTTTGGGTGTGTGTATTTCTGGTTTGTGTGTAAGTTTGTGTGTGTGGGTGTGTGAGTGTGTATGTCTGTGTGCGTGTGTGTGTCTGCGCCCAGCGAGGGTACTGTTATTTTCACATCAAATCCTCAAAGCAGAGTGTCCTCTCATAAAGGATCCGCTGACCTACTCGATGCGTGTGTGTGTCTGTGTGTGTGTGTGTGTGTGCGTGTGTGTGCGTGTGTGTGACTGTGTGTAGGTTTGTGTAGCCAACCCGTGTTTCTCATCTCTATAACCATTAGAGGGCAGCTGATAAGCCCGGAGCGATTTATATAAAGTATATCTACTATCTACAGAGATATGAACACACACAAAACCAGACACGACATACACAGACACACATACACAAACAGACACACATTGCCAACTGTAAAGCAAACAATTGTTTAGAAGCCAGAGGGACACTTTAGGAGCAGTCCTGCGTGAGGACTAATGGTGTGTGTGGTGTGTGTGTGTGTGTGTGTGTGTGTGTGTGTGTGTGTGTGTGTGTTTGTGTGCGAGGGCATCTGTGTGTGTGATATGTACATTTAGAAGCAGATGAGGTTTACTCAAAGCCTAATGGTTTCAATTATAACATGGCCTTCATTCAACCGCGGCAAGAAGAGGTAATGTGGGCTCTCTGTGTGTGGGTGGTCTTGTTTGTTGTTGTTGTTGTTGTTGTTGTTGTTGATTTGCGAGTGGGTGGAGCCCCCTACCAGGTCAAGGGTCAAGGCGTCCTTGTTGAGCGTGTCGACGTCTGGGAGGCGGGCCTTCACTTGGGTCTTGATGTAACATTTCTCTCCTCCTGCAAACCGGATCCCCGTGATCCCCTGAAACGGGCAGGTAGGGGTTCAAACACAGTAGCCATAGAAACGGACCGGAAGCGCCTTCCGCTCGCCATTAATCTTAGACGTGAACCTACGTTAATGTGGGGAATTTTTTAATTCAGCCAAGGCCTATGTGATTTTTCTTTTTCAATTGGTAGTTTTAGTCTTTAAATTACGTTGGTTAGCTGTAATGACATGGGGATTTCAAAAGATTTGGACACCATCAAGATTGGACTGGATTTCTTTGCACATGTACTGATAGCTGAACATCCACTGCTGTTATCCAAGAGTTGAGGGTTTCATGCTCTCTACCGAAAGAAAAAGAATAACAGATCCGAAAGAGACCAACTAAGAACTTTGGACGATTTGATTAGTACAACAAAAAGTAAATTCCCATGTAGGTCTACCTCTTAGATGTTCACATAGATCATATACCACAATATTGTTCCAGTCAGTGAGATTAAAAATATTAAACAGGTACCCTACAGTCAGGGACGTTGGAAGTAGGGGTGCGGGGTGCGGCCGCACCCTCTCTCCGCACCCCCTCTCCGCACCCCCACACTTTGCCTTGTGCTCCCGCGATTGCTCTCTCAACAGTCTCATAGCCTGTTGAGGCTATGTCCTCTCTATCCCATCTCCTGCTGCCTCACATCAACTTGACATTAACGCTATAATATATAGGCAGACCCGCCGCGCGCGTTTCTTCACCGTGGGGGGGGGGCGCACTAATGAGCATTACCAAGAGGTTATCATTACAAATCCAATCAAAACCTAACTGTATGTTTTACAAAATAAAATAAATGTTGTATTGGAAAACAGTGACGTTTTAACTAAAGCCAAGGGACATAATAACAGTATGCGCGCACTTTGTTTTTGTTTGTGCCGCTCTCTCTCTCTCCCCCCTGGGCCCGTGTCCACTTCGTGTGGACAAGAGATCAAGCTCTTTTTTTTCAAATGAAGCCAATGAACTTTTATTTGTTTCATTTGATTTCTTACTACGGTCCACGGATCCGATAGTTACGCGCACACACACACACACACACACACACACACACACACACACACACACACACACAACACACACACACACACACACACACAGACACACACACACACACACACACACACACACACACACACACACACACACACACACACACACACACACACACACACACACACACACACACACACACACACACACACACACACACATCCAGACAAAGCATAATGGAAAGCATGTCTCCGTCCGTTTGATAAGACTATAGCCTAATATTATTAAATAGCCTAAAAGAAAACGGTCAAGTGAAAATTTTTTCCTCTAAACTCTGACATAAATTGATTGATAGGTTGACCAGAACCGGACACATAAGCCACACATAAAAAACACGATCGACAAAACAGGACGGGTCACTGTGAGCTGCTTTGTGTGCGCGATCAATTGAGGGCGTGGCTTATCATAAACAAACCGAGGTTTACCTGGCCAATCAGGGGAACGCGCAGCACATGGCTAATTTGAATAATGTTATGATTGACAGAGAAGCACATGGGTAATTTGAATATTTTTATTGTGATTGTATAGTTTTTCTGTTTCAGTGAATAGATATAGCCAATAGTTTATCGTTGTGTTTCCAGTTTGGTAAAATAGTTTGGTTGGCTACAGTGAATTCTATGAGAATTAAAGTTAGGAGATGTTCTGGTAAACTAAGTAACCTCTCTCTGATGTGTTCCCTTTTAATGATTTTTTACAGAATAGATTTTTGTTTGTTAACACAGACACTATTCAAAAATGAATGTTCTGCTTATTTTGTGTCAGAAAATGCGGAGTTGAAAACCGAAACTTAACTATCGCCTGGCTGGGCTGACTTGAGTTGGAGCAGCCAAATAGCCTAGATTAATAAATATTGTTACTAAATAGAAGTAATGTGTATGTTGTGTTGTGTGATTTTCGTCAGTAGCCTACAGTAGACCTAGATTCTGCGCTCTGAACGCCACTAACTGTTCTGTAATAGGCCTACACTATCGCCGATCACATGAACAGCCGGCTTCGTTTTTTCTTTTTTAAATTTTTTTGATTGATATGATTTTCGGCAAACCACACAACAGTTGGTTGGTAACGTGGTTTTAAAAATCAAAACCCAGCTCATGTGTATTTGAAACAATGAAAATTAGATAAAACAACAATGCTGTGCCAAGCAGCACCCGGCAGGAGATACGATTTTGCATCGCGCAGTATCCGGTATCAATGGTTAACCTATGATTCTAACCAGTAGTCTAATGCCGTGTTGGATAGTGCTGCACCCACCGCTGCCAACACTGCACCCGCTGCCAACCACTGCACCCCGCTGCAGCAGCCCCCCCCCCCCCCCCCCCCCAAAAAAATAGTTCCAACGTGCCTGCCTACAGTTTACCGAAAAAGAATAAACTCGAAAAATCGAAGCCAGAACCCCTCCCTCTGCGTTAACCCCGCCCCTTTCCCTCGGTCTGTCAGAAAAAGCTTCCTGGTTGAAATTCCTATTTTGATGACTCAAATTATGTAATTATATTTAATTTCATATACATGTGATATATATACTTCTTTATAGATGTCGATATTCAATGGCTTTCCAGACGAAAAACTTAGACATCAAATTGCTCAGCGCGTTTTACTGAGGGCGCGTTTGTAACGGTAAAGTCACACCACGCGATCACTTTGACACACTGTAGCCCATGCGGTGTGATCCGTATCGGTGTTACATCCCACGACTGCGGACAGGACTATTGTTACCGCGAGCGACTACACCATGACGTTACTCCGGAGTTAGGGACTCACTATCTGGAAGTCGTGCACCTCCACCGCCTCGTCCACGCCGCTGCCCGTGCGGAAGCGCTCCATGTTGTTCACCGCGTCGATCTCCATGGAGCCCTCCTCCACTTTGCCGTTGATACTCATGCTGTAGTGCACGTTGTACACCTGATGGATGGGGTGGAGGCGGGGGGGTGACACGTTTACACAACCACGAAACGGAGAGTACACACATACAACACACACACATACACACACGTTTGAGATCATGAGTTATTTCCCCCCCACCCATCCCCAATAAATATGCTCTCTCTCTCTCTCTCTCTCTCTCTCTCTCTCTCTCTCTCTCTCTCTCTCTCTCTCTCTCTCTCTCTCTCTCTCTCTCTCTCTCTCTCTCTCTCTCTCTCTCTCTCTCTCTCTCTCTCTCTCTCTCTCTCTCTCTCTCTGCAACCCAATGTCGAACAGATCATTAACCATATTTCATTAAAAGAGTTTCGAGGCCCTGCGTGATAACGAACCAGTCGGGGATCCTTAATAACAAAACTTTTTCCAGTACCCACCACTCTTTGTAGGGGAAATAGGAGTAAAAAAACTCAATAAATTCTGCTCTTCAGCTCGCGCACCTCTCGACCCTGGGACATCAGGCGGACCGAGAAGAAGACCCCCTCTCTAACTGGACAAGGCTCCCATTCAGCCAACCGGCCTCATTCACTCTGGTGGGCCGTGTGTGGATGTGGCGTTTTATTTACATTGCATTATTTGTCTAAGGCCGCTATGAGGTCTCTCTCTCTCTCTCTCTCTCTCTCTCTCTCTCTCTCTCTCTCTCTCTCCTCTCTCTCTCTCTCTCTCTCTCTCTCTCTCTCTCTCTCTCTCTCTCTCTCTCTGCCCTTTTCCATGAAAAGACGCACGCACGCGCGTGCACGTGCAGACGTAGACCAATTTATGGGGACTTTATGGGGAGCTAAGAAGCGTTAAATGTCAACGTTTCAACTTACATGTCTTTCGTTGTTGTTCCACACGTAAAAGGCTCCGATGGCCCCGAACAGCAGGAGAATGGCTCCCGCGATTAGCACCGCGATGCCGGCCTTCAGGAGCCGCCCGGCGCCCGCGGGTTTCACGGCCACGGAGGAGTAGGCCTGTGGCGACGCAAGCACCCCCCATTAAAACACATTCACTCGTTACACGTCCTCCCCATGGGATTTCCGTTTGGAGGATATATGCTACGGTCGACAGATGCGTGTAGTAGACAATTGACGAAGTGGGTCAAGATGTTTTTAATTAGGCCTTAAACTTAGATGAAAAGTTGCAGTAGAGTTTTTTCACACTCACCGGTGGCATGAACTGCTGAAGATCCTCCGGCCCCGCGGAGGCGATCGGTACTTTCTCCGAAGTCATGGCTGCTGCTACCTGAATAAGGCTTTACACCTGAGCAACCCAATTCAATATAACTCCAGCCGCGCTCTCTCTCCCTCCTCCTCCTGCTCCCCGCACTCCCCTCTCTCTCCCTCCCTCCCTCCTCTCTCCTCCCCGCTCTCTCTCTCTTTATCCCCCCCCCTTTCGCCCTCTCCCTTCCCTCCCTGATCTCTCTCTCTCTCTCTCTCGTCTCTCCTCTTCTCTTGTCTCTTCGTCTCGTCTTCTCTTGCTCTCTCCTCTTCTCGTCTCTCTCTCCGGTCTCTCTCTCTGCTCCTCTCTTCTCGCTCCTCTCTCTCTCGTCTCTTCTCTCTCTCTTCTCTC
>OLKM01001561.1:61191-86191 GCA_900291075.1 Melanogrammus aeglefinus
CTCTCCCTCCTCCTCTCCTCCTCCTCCCCGCTCTCTCTCTTCTTTATCCCCCCCCCTTTCGCCCTCTCCTCTCATTCCGTTATGCCTCACATGCTCCACAAAGCACCCGTGACGAGCGCTTCCTCTCTCTCTCTCTCTCTCTCTCTCTCTCTCTCTCTCTCTCTCTCGCTCTCTCCCTCACCCTCTCTCTCTCTCTCTCTCTCTCTCTCTCTCTCTCTCTCTCTCTCTCTCTCTCTCTCTCTCTCTCTCTCTCTCTCTCTCTCTCTCTCTCTCTCTCTCTCTCTCTCTCTCTCTCTCTCTCTCTCTCTCTCCCTCTCTCTATCGCCCCCCCCCCCCCCACCACACACACACCACCTTCTCTCCTTCAACTCCTTCCCATTCCTCCTGTCTTTACAAACCTGCACATCCATTCCTGGGGGAGAGAAACCTCTCGCAAAAATATGCTCGCGTTACAGAACTGCCCGCGCGTGACAGAACAACATTCCGCTGGCTGCGCGCCATCCCTCTTTACGGAGGAATGGGCGATGTGCTTAAATACATTTTTTATAACAATGACCATCTTGATTATGTTTTCCAAGCACGACCGAATGTATTTAAGGTACGCGTAAGACTATAATTCAGAGGTAGCTTTTAGTCAAGGTCAGATGAAGAGCACCACCACTGGATCCATTGTAGTCTGGCTGCATGTGTGCTGGGTAGGCGGAGGGGCTCATGGGCCTAGCCCTCCGTGGGACGTGGGCACATTTAGCCTACATGATTTAGCAGGTGCATAACTCATGTGTCATCGTTTGAATCGATGTTTTGGGCTCAGTCATGTCGAACCGTCAATCAAGTGTTTTTTGCTACGGAGAGGGTGAAATTATTGCACCCAATTCCTATAGGCTATATTTTCATCATTGTCTTTCAAACATATATAGTTTCCGTTTTTCATGTTTACATTTGCATAGGGCGTTATCTGATCAAGGCTATGTGAATTTTACGCGCTGGACGACAGTCCTTGGTATTTTATTCTAAAGAATAATGCTCTAACGTGAGGACTATAACGGTTTATGCGTGACAATGCCGAGATTATGGTATGTGACGTTGTTGGCTATAATAACCGCATGTTTTTCATCACGGGGAAAGTTTTTTTTTTCTCATTTCTCAGATGACTCCTCCAAGAACAAAGGAAAAAGCTCGCGCTGACCTTCTCTTGACGCTGCAAGGACACGCGCCCACCACTGGGACAATGGCGACACCTGTTGGCCAACTGGGGTGCCAGATTTTCGTCTAGGGTGCGTAATTAAAAATACGCCGTACAATATTCTTCGCAGAGGCGCACAAAGATCAGGACAATATGACTGTTTCATAAGGATATTTCAAAGTTTATTTTCTTTTAGAATATTATGATTATAAAAACCTATACAATTTATATCATTGCGTTCAAATAATGTCGTAGGCCTGCACTTTTATAGATACATTGCGGGTCACCAGCTTCAAACTGAACAGTGTCCGAAGCTATTTTAAATATCAAGCATGCCTTAAATTTAATAATTACAATTCATATTTACATATATTCCCGTATTTAATTATTGTTACTTTTATAAAAAATAAATTCTCTGTATGTACAAAAGAACTTGCATATGATACAATCCCAACTGCCCAACAAGTTCCTGTCAAAGGGACTGGATGGACACTTTCACAATAAAGCATTTTTAAAAATAACACAAATATTAAGGATATAAACGTACGCATATATATATACACACTTTCCAACAGCAACAGCGATATTTGTGCACAATTCTTTAACATGTGATTCTCATTGTCAAACCTTTATAAATTAAAAAGAAAACACAGTGTATACTGAGTGCACATAAGTGGTTGGTGCATGTGTGTGTGTGTGTGTGTGTGTGTGTGTGTGTGTGTGTGTGTGTGTGTGTGTGTGTGTGTGTGTGTGTGTGTGTGTGTGTGTGTGTTTGTATGTGTGCACGCTTTGCAAGCAAGTTTTTAGAGTGTGTACGCATGTGGTATGTGTGTGTGTCTGTGAAACGTTGTCATTGGTAGCTTGTGTGTGTTTGTGTGTGTGTCTCCACGTGTATAAGTGCCAGTGTGCATGTACGTATGTGTAAGTCTGTGTCTGTGTGTTTTTGTCTTCCAGTGTACGTGCCAATTGGATGAACATGTTCATGTGTGTGTATGTGTATGTATGTGTTTGTGTTGTGCGTTGCCAGTGTGCATGCCATTTGGATGAACATGTTCATGAGTGTGTATGTGTATGTATGTGTTTGTGAGTGCGTGCCCATATGCATGTGCGTGTGTCCGTTCATAAGCATGTGTGTGTGTGTATTTGTCCGTCAGCATATATGTGTGTGTGTGTGTTAGACGTCCTCAGCAGCGGGGCAGCGTGGCGGCGGGGTGGGCGTGTACACCGGGATGCTGATGTCACTGATCTCCTGCGTGACGCGCGCCGCCGACGCCACCGCCGCGGCGGCCCCGGGGCCGCCGCGGGGCGGGGTCACCAGCACGTAGTCGTACTCGGTGTGCAGCACCTTCTCGTACACGCTCTGTAGGCCCAGGGTCTTGGGCAGTTGGGCCTGGTAGTAGTGGTCCCGGCGCTGGGGGTCCCGGGGCAGCGAGGCCGTCTTGGGCAGGCTGGCGAAGGAGGTCAGGGCGGGGGGGCAGGGCGGGGGAGGGGGCGGGGCCGGGGACCTGGCCGGCGAGGGGGGAGGCATGGGGGGGTGGGCCCGCACGGCCGACGGGCTCCAGCAGCGATCCGAGTGGCCCAGGACCTTACACTCGCTGGTGCATGCCCACAGGCCTGGGGGGGGGGGGGGAACAAAAGTTAGTTCCTTGTTGATCAAAACCCCAAAAAACGATCATAATCTATAGTATATTTTTGACATTTTATGCAAATCCAAACTGCCAAACAAGTTTCTGTAAAAAGGACTTAATTGACTCTTATAAAACAGAAATATTAAGGATTTAAACGTCAGATTCAATATACACACTCATACACTGTTTCATTTGGTCCTCACCGTTCTGGCCGCCCATTGGTGGAACCATCGGGACTTCTTTGTGTCGGCCGGTGTCACCGCTGACGTCACTGTCGCTGTCGTTGAAGTCGCTGTCGCCCTTCCCGCTGTCCTTGCCGCTGAACACGGGGTCCCGGGCCGATATGGTTGTGTACGAGTTGCCCTTCCAGATAGTGATGGGTCTCACCGCCTCCTTGCTATTCCCGTAGCCAGGCAGAGTGGAATATCCCTGGGGGAGAAAAGGCACCGATACAGACGTTAATAACCTTGATTTAATTGTTATAACGATGTAACAGCGTGTAAAGAAGTAGAAGTGCCTTAAAGTTCAACACCAACTCACCTCAAGTTTATTCCCTCGAAGCTTGGTGTCCGACTCGTACACGCAGGGCACCTCGCTGCCGTCCTCGGAGGCCGAGCACATGTCGCCCCCCCCGGGGTGGGCCGAGTTGAACCCGCCGGCCTGACTGGTGTACGAGTGGGTGTCGAAGCCCCCCACCACGCCCGACCCGTGGAGCGGCAGCAGCGGGTTGTCCGCGAGGTTCCGGCTCCTCTCGAGCGTGCCCTTCTCAGCGTAAGAGTCGCTGTCCTCTCCGCTCTTGTCTCGCTTGCGGCGGTTGCAGGTGGTCGCGATGAGGATGATCGCGAGCAGTAGGAGCGTGCAGCTCCCCGCGAGCACGACGATGATCACCACCGACAGGTCCCACTGCGCGTGCACCTCGTCGCCGCTGTTGGTCTGGTGGTACACGGTCCGGTCGCTCGGCGGGGCGCCCGCGATCACGAGGAAGTGGAGCGTGGCCGTGGAGGTAAGCGCGGGCCGCCCGTTATCGCTCACGGTGACGGTCACGCTCAGCGTCTCGTCCACCTCGTGGCTCAGTGCCTGGTTGAGGTACACGTCCCCCGTGGCTTTGTTCACGGAGAACACGGACGCCTCGCCGGTCGCCAGGCCGAAGGACAACTCTGAGTTCACGCCCTCATCCGAGTCTCGCGCCTCCACGCGTGTGATGACGTAGCCAGTCGGCGCGTCCCGCGGCAGCAGAACTTCGGCCGAACCGTTGTGAAGGGCCGGGTGCACGACCACCGGCGAGTTGTCGTTCTGGTCCACGATCCTTACGTAGACGTTGGCGCTGCTGGTCAGCGGCGGGGACCCCCCGTCGCTGGCCGTGACGCGGAGCTCCAACTGCTTCATCACCTCGTAGTTGAAGCTCCGCAGCGCGTAAAGCGAGCCACTGGCGGGGTCCAGGGACACGAAGGTGGAGATGGGGGAGCCCATTAAGTAGGTGTCCGCCAGCTTGTAGGTGACCTTTCCGTTCTGCCCAAGGTCCAGGTCCCGCGCAACCACCGTGCTGATGTAGGCGCCGGGCGCGTTGTTCTCCACCACGGCCACCTCGTACACGGGCTTGCTGAATGCGGGCGCGTTGTCGTTCTCGTCTGTAAGCCGGATGGTGTACTGCGTAATGGTCCTGAACGGCGGGGAGCCCAGGTCCTCCGCCACCACCGTCAAGTTGTACTCGGGGATCTTCTCTCGGTCCAGCGGGTTCGTGCTCACGATCATGAAGCTGTCCTCGTACGCCTGCTGGAGCCGGAAGTGGTCGTGGCCGTACAGGGTGCAGTGCACCTGGCCGTTGGCGCCCGAGTCCCTGTCCGAGGTGCTGACCAGCGCCACGAAACTCTCACGCGCCGCCGCCTCCGTTATGTACGCGATGCCCGCTGTGATGGAGGTCATGGGGGTGATGGAGATCTCTGGCGCGTTGTCGTTCACGTCCTGCACCTGCACTACGATCTTACATATGGCCGGGCTGGGGTTCGGACCCAGGTCGCTCGCCTGCACGTCGAACTCGTACGTGTTCTTACTTTCGAAGTCGATGGGGCTTTCGAGCGTGAGGCGGCCGGTCTTCCGGTCCACTCTGAAAAGTTGTCTTATCTCGGCCGGTACCTGGTGGCCGAACCCGTACACAACCTCTCCGTTCAGTCCCTCGTCCGGGTCCTCCGCGTTCAGGTCCAGCAGCAGGAAGCCCACGGGGGCGTCCTCGGGCAGGTCCACGGAGAAGCTGCTCCGGTCGAACACGGGACTGTTGTCGTTATAGTCTTTCACCTTGACGTGTATGCGCGTGGTGCCCGAGCGGGACGGGTTGCCGCCGTCCATAGCGACCAGGTCCAACGCGAAAGTAGACTGAGTCTCGCGGTCCAACTCCTTCATGAGCACGAGCTCCGCATATTTAACCCCGTCGGCTCTGCTGAGCACGTCGATAGAGAAGTGGCTGTTGACGGAGATCTGGTAGCTCTGGATGTAGTTCACCCCCACGTCCTCGTCCACGGCAAAGTCCAGCGGGATCCGCGTGCCCACCGCCGTGTTCTCCGAGACGTCCAGGCTCGACTCTTTCCGGGGGAACTCGGGGGAGTTGTCGTTGATGTCCTTGACCTCCACCTCGACGTGCACGAGTTTGAACTGCTCCTTTGAGAAGCTCACCACGTCAAAGGCGATCGCGCACCGCAGGGTGTGTTTGCAGATCCTCTCGCGGTCGATCCTCTCGCCGATGGCCAGCTGACCGTCACTCTCCCGCAGGCGGATGAACGAGGAGTTGAACTGTTTCATCATTCGGAAATTGGTATTGGAGCCCGACGAGGAGGCATGCGGGGAAGCCGAGGAGGCGGAGGAGATGTCCTTGGCCAAGTTTCCGATCACCGTCCCCGGCGCGTCCTCTTCAAACGTCTGATACTTCACCGTCTTAGTCTGTGTCAGGGTCGTTTGGCTCGCGAGAAAAGCGCACAGGAGAATCGTCCTCTTCCACCCTGACGTCTCCATGTTGGCACTTTACCTGGAACCCGGAGGAAATCTCTCACACAACTATCCACACTGAAGTTGAAGTGGGGTTGAAATAAAAAATGTGCTGGCAAAGTAGTTTGTTTCCTCGGGTTGTTTTCCACACTCTCTCTCTTGTGTAAAAAGCCTGCATTTAATATTCCTTAGGTTTAGACAATGCGCAAGAGTCACGAGCGCTCCGCTGTCAGTCCTCTAGGTGTCCTCTCCAAGCGCGAGAGGGCTGCAGTGGCGGGAGGGTTTATAAGGGAGCGGCATGCAAATGAGCTGCGCTGTGACCAATCCGCGGCAGAAAGAGAAAGGGGGGGACTTCTGAAAGACCTCTAAGCCTGTTTAGAGATTCCTGGACTGTGCGCAGAAACTTGGCATCGAAATGTGGGCTAAACTCGGGGCTTGATTTAATACAGCTATAGTTACCGTCCGTTGTTTATGTTCCCGGGGCTGTTAAATGAGTCTGCTCAGCGAGACAGGGGGGGGGGACGGAGATGCGCAGTGTCCCTGAGATAAAGGACAAAGCGTTTCAATTGGGTCTGTTCTTCGGGTTTCATTCAATATAAGGAGATTTATGCCCGCGGCGTGCACGGACGTCGTCCACGCGTCGAGAGTAACGTTGGGGATGAATTCTATATATGGCCGTCCAAATAAATTGACCCCCGAGATGTTTTGACCTGTTGCGCTCCAACGCCATGCCGTCCTTCACTGGGCAGTACTACATGTTTTGAATGCCCTCTATAGTACCACTCATAAACGGTCTTGGGACTTAACGGAGCGGGACAACGAGAGCCACGTGCGAAGCCGCCCAGAGAGCGCTATGGAGAGGCAGAGGATGTAATTTAATTGCTTCTTTATTAGACTTTCGCTTAATGTGCAGACGATCTGAGCCATTCACCCCGTGCGTTGTAATCCACTAATTGTTTTGAGTATCAGATCATATTTGGAGTGAATACAAATGACCAGACTCCATAGATATTATTCAAAGTCGGCCTCAGACCTAGATCAGCTCACGAGATGCTCGTGTGAGCGCGAGAGGGGCTTTTTAAATTGAAGCCAGTTTAAAATGCTTGTCAGCTTCTCTCTCTCTCTCTCTCTCTCTCTCTCTCTCTCTCTCTCTTCTCCTTCTCCTTCTCCCTCTACTTGACCTCGCCTGCCAGAACAGAGAGACGCAGGTGAGGTGGGCGCGCACCCACACACACACACACACACACACACACACAACACACACACACACACACACACAACACACACACACACACACACTCACACACACACACACACACACACACACACACACACACACACACACACACACACACACACACACACACACACACACACACACACACACACACACACACACACACAGGCACGCACGCACGCACGCCACGCACGGACGCACGCGCACGCACACACAGACATACGGACACACGGACACCGACACACACACACACACACACACACACACACACACACACACACACACACACACACACACACACACACACACACACACACACACACACACCACACACACACACACACACACACACACACACACACACACACACACACACACACACGCACACACCCCCCCCCCCCCCCACAGCCGTTAGAAATGGGATTTGGCTGTAAACGCGAGGTGGGGGATTTGTCAGGATTTCAATAGTAAGATTATATCAAAGGCCCATGAAGCCCTCGTTAGTAGCGGCGGTATAATGGCGTGGCAGGGCCTCCCTTTGCAGCCGTCCGAGGCTGCATTGTGCCCGTGAGCCGGGGCCTACGGGGACCCTCGCCCCTGCTGCTCTCATGCAGCCCCTCGAGCCTAACTGCAGCATAATGAGACTGAGCCCCATGCAGTCTTTGTCCCGCTGCCTAGACCTGGCCGAGGTCTCTCCAGCCCACCACTCGGCTCCATTCACGGGACGGGTGATGGGAGATGAATTGACGGGGACATGCGGGGCACCCCCCGTATTAAAATACATTTAGGGAACGGGACGGGGGACCCGTCACAGCGCCTTAAGAGATTTTCTCTTTCTTATCCTGGGGACCCCCCCTCCTCCCCTTTATGGCCGCGCTGTCAAATACGAGAAATTGAATCGGGGTGTTTGTGTGAGTGTTTGGCTCCAACACTCACACAAGCACTCCCGATTCCAGCTTTGAGCTCTTTATGAACAGCACTCGCCTCGCACAGAGCCTAATATCAGTTGGCATGTGCAATGGAGAGCCCATCTGCCACGTGAAGTCCAACAGGAGCCACCTGAATGAGGGATCAACACGCCCCACCGAACATATAGCAATTATGAGGAGTCAGGAGAATGGGGTTATAGTATTATCATAAAAAAGCCCGAATGTGGCCAGGAACCTTTTTGGTTGGTTCTGTAGCCTACATATGCCTCTGTTCTCTCTTCACTTTGAACATTTTTAGGGGGGCAGTATGCACGCGGTGGGTCCATTCAAGTCTTTATAAGGGCTTCACTGTGGGGTTTATTTTGTCCGGACGTGTGAAAACCCTCGTATTTCTCGTACTTCTTTATGCTTTTGGGGATGCTGCATTCTAATGACATTCTAATGCCGCTCGACATTCTCTCACTCACAGTGGAGGGGGAAACAAGGGTGCAATCAAAAGCAAATCACACTGTGTTCACCCTCGCCTTTACGGATTATGATGTGGTGTGTGTGTGTGTGTGTGTGTGTGTGTGTGTGTGTGTGTGTGTGTGTGTGTGTGTGTGTGTGTGTGTGTGTGTGTGTGTGTGTGTGTGTGTGTGTGTGTGTGTGTGTGTGTGTGTGTGTGTGTGTGTGCGTGTTGTGTGTGTGTGTGTGTGTGTGTGTGTGTGTGTTGTGTGTGTGGTGTGTGTGGTGTGTGTGTGTGTGTGTGTGTGTGTGTGTGTGTGTGTGTGTGTGTGTGTGTGTGTGTGTGTGTGTGTGTTTACGCGCGTATAATATGTGCGGCGGCGTACTGTGCGCGTGTCTGTAAATGTAGGTCTTTCGGTGCAACTGGGATAAACACGGATCGAGAAAGAGAAACAGACCACCAGTAAGAGTGGGGCATCTTCAGCGACAGCAGACGGACTTTCTTAACTCAAGAGATGTCCTTTGAGGAGACAGACGCACACCGAGAAGCGGTTCTTTCACGTGATTGTAATGTCACTCTCCTCGTCTGCACGCGAGTTCAACAACAGTGGAATTAGGGGGGAGACTAGAAAATCCCCTCCATTCTTCACGCGAGGTATTAGCATTTTCTTTAAAATTATATATATTCGACCCCCCCCCCCCCATCCTCCTCTGCCCCCCCCCCCCCCTTCCCCCTAGCATTGTGGTACCATTTGCTCGAGTGATCGTTGGGTATTTGCGGTCTCGAGTTGGTCGCCCAATCCCTGCCTCTTTTCGGGGCTTATCTATTGAGATGGAAATGGCCGATTTGAGCTCCATTGTTCACAAGATAAGCGCTAGGGAAAGCCTGGGACAGGGGAGGGGGGCGGGTTGAGGTGGGGTTTGGCGGGGGTGTCCAGGCACCACTACGTGGGCACCCCGGCAACCCCCGGCTAACCTTTGCTTAACTCGCGTGCCATCACAAGCACCGCTCTAATTAGTTCCCGTGTGATTCAGCACTAATTATCTAATTATCGCCCCTCGAACCAGATATGTGCGCTCAAGAGCCTGTCCTGGTAATTGCCGGCGCTCGGACCTTTGATAGATATGATTAAGACTGAATGCGACCGTTCAGCATCACAAGGGAAAGTGACAGACTAGTGTAACCCTTTTAAGGGGCCCTCCGACTGAAGGGTCTTCGAGAGCGGAATCGATTCAAAGGGAAACGTTTGCAAGACACAAAAAGAGTTTCCTGTATGACTACGATTTAATTCACCTGTTCAACGACTCATTTGCCACCGACTAAATAGCCTACGTGCCTTCAAGAAGCGAGGGCGCATTAAGCCGCGAGCGTTTACGCGTGAGAAAAACAGTGAAAAGGGTTGACCGGGATTTTAATGTGAGGCTGTCCCTACCCTACAGCCTTGGAGCAAGGCATTGCATTTTTATTTTCTAAACGGTCGGTCTGCTCGGCCGCTTCACCTGAGCTCATGAACAATTTAGAATCGGATATTTCTTTCACAACTATTGATGAACTGTAGCCTGTGAATCAACTTAGTGAGCAGCCTTACAGGAGGTGAAATCATTGGCTCCAACAGCAGGCTGGGCACTATAGCAGCAGAGTGTCCCCAGACTGGTTACGTCCAGTCCCACAAAACATTGGCTGGCTGTTGTCCCACTGCTTTCTCTCCCGGTTAACTCGTCCCCCGATCCATCACCTATAGGCCCATCTGCCGCTGATGGCCGCAACACTTTGAATAAATCCCTCCCAACTAAACAAAACGGTTAACACCTCATGAATACAGCTCTTTTTACATTTTACACCCCGTACACATATTGAGGGGAAACTTTTAGGGCAGTGTAGAAAGTAAGGCAAAGAAATCTGTCTTGCGACACTCCCACCTCGCTTCCACTTCATTACCGGTATTGTGCTCAGCGGCGGGCAATCTGTGCGTCCGTCACCGTGCGGCCCCGCCAGCTTTCTAATGACTTTCCAATGATGATTTAAAGGGGAGTCTCTCCCCTTTTCCCTCCGAACTCGTCCATCCTCCCTCCTATTCGCCTCGTTTCTTTCACTTTTTTTTTTTACTCCGCCTTACTCTGCTTTGAATCTCATCAGCCTTTTGTCTCGCGCTTTCTCGCATCGTCACACCGCCCGCCCGCAAAAAAACACCCAGAAAAGTCACTGGCATTTCGGCAGAACGATTCAGCTCACCGGAGGTCACGAAGGGGAGCGCACATAAAGATTCACACATCACGGCTGAATGAAGGCGGTGACTGGGGCCTAAGTTATGGTCGAGCAGGGTGCCACTCTGTCACATATAGGCTACACACACATAGTGAGAGAATGTGTGTGGTGTGTGTGTGTGTGTGTGTGTGTGTGTGTGTGTGTGTGTGTGTGTGTGTGTGTGTGTGTGTGTGTGTGTGTGTGTGTGTGTGTGTGTGTGTGTGTGTGTGTGTGTGTGTGTGTGTGTGTGTGTGTGTGTGTGTGTGTGTGTGTGTGTGTGAAGGGTGGCTTGGGGGGGATTGGGCGTGGGGAGGGGGAGTCGGACAGGAGGTCTGTGTCTGTCGGGGATGTCGCGTGAATGCAATTTGAATGCTAAAAAGCGTACACTCTGTTCCAATCCTCGGCAGTTGGGATTGTTTTAATAGACAAAACAATTTCTTTGTTGTTTCAAATGAATTAACTAAATGGTCTCCAATAAAAGAAATGAGGGTACAATAAGTGTTTTTTTGTGTGTGTGTGTGTGTGTGTGTGTGTGTGTGTGTGTGTGTGTGTGTGTGTGTGTGTGTGTGTGTGTGTGTGTGTGTGTGTGTGTGTGTGTGTGTGTGTGTGTGTGTGTGTGTTTGAGTTTTTTTTGCAATGGTGCTGAAGATATGCATGTGTGTGTGTGTCTGTATGTGTGAGTGGGTGTGTTGCTCGTACACACACCTGATGGTGGGAGTGTGCCAGATTGAGCCCTCCTTCTACGAACAGATGGGTGTGGATGAGTTAAGAAGTGTGTGTCTGTGAGAGTGAGAGTGAGAGTGTGTCTGTGTGTGTGAGAGAGTTTGTGTGTGTGTGTGTGTGCGTTCATGCATGCGCACGTGTGTGTGTGTTTGTGTGTGTATGAGAGAGTAAGTGAGCTTGTCTGTGTGTGTTCTGACATGCGTGTGTGTGTGAGAGAGTGAGTGGGTGAGTAAGTGAGAGTTTGTGTGATAGAGAGTGTGTGTGAATGCTTGTGCATTCATTCATGCGTGCGTGTGTGTGAGAATGAGTGTGTGTGTGGTTGTGTGTGTGTGTGTGTGTGTGAATTTGTTCATGTGTGCGTGTTGAGTTAGTGTGTGTGCGTTTGTGCATGCGCGTGTACGTGAGAAAAGAATGCCCCCCCCTCCCCCACTCCCTGCACCCTAAACAAACCATCCCGACGTTTGCATACACAGACCCTCGAACCAGCTCCGAGGAACGGGAGGCTTCCGTCCGGTTCATTACATATTCATGAGCTGAGGGTTAATTTATGCGAGGAACACTGAAGGCAGCCGTTTGTGCCATAACTACAACAGCATGTTCACTCTCTCCCCGGTGTGAGTGCTCATCAACACACAGGAACATGCTAGTGCCATGCCCGCCGTGGCACGCGACGGCCGCTCCTCGCACGTCCTCTGGGCCGGGGCGAGAGGGTCGCTGTGTGTGCGTGAGTCGCTCGAGGTGCGTAAGATAGTTCGGAGCGGAAGTCGTTCAACTTTGGACAATAACCCACTAACCTACTTTATAGAGCCGGTGAATCACGCACTGTGTTCGGTGGAAGCATTAACGATCTGAGCCTGAAACGGCTCTTAAAGCGCCAAGTCAAGGCTCATCACTCCTCTCACACCTCCTCCCTCCCTCTCTCACCCTCTCAATACTCCTCCTCACCCTCTTCCCTCATTCTCTTACTCTCACAATACTCCTCCTCTTTCTCCTCCTCCTCCTCTTTCTCCTCCTCCTCCTCCTCCTCTCTCACTGCTCTGTCTCCCTCTCTCACTCTCACACACACACACACACACACACACACACACACACACACACACACACACACACACACACACACACACACACCACACACACACACACACACACACACACACACACACACACACACACACACACACACACACACACACACACACACACACACACACACACACACACACACACACACACACACACGTTGAATACCTCCCACACCTTATCCCTCGCTCTAGCCATCCCTCTCAGTTTCATTTTTCATTTGGTTTTAATCTCTTTCCCTCTTTTTATCTGTTCCTCTGTTGCTCATTCTCTCCTTCTAACCCTAATCCATATTTCTGTTCGTATTATTTTTGTCCCTTCTCCCCTCCCTCATTCACTTTCTGTTTTTCTCCTACTCTGCTCAATCTTTCCCCTTCATATCATCCTTTTTCTCTCTCCCTCCACTCTCTCCTCACGCTCTCCTCTCTCCCTCTCGTCCTCTCTCCCTCCACTCTCTCTCTCACTCTCTCCTCACTCCCCACTCTCTCCCTCTCGTCCTCTCTCTCCCCACTGTCTCTTTCTCTCTCTCTCTCCCTCTCGTCCTCTCTCCCTCCACTCTCTCACTCTCTCCTCACTCCCCACTCTCTTTCTCTCTCTCTCCCTCCCGCTCCCTTTTGTCCTCTCTCTCTCCACTTCTCCCAAATCTCTCCTTCCCCCCGTGTCTCCCTCTTCTCTCTCTCCCCACCACCTCTCCTCCCTCTCTCCTTCCTTCACTTCTTCTTTCCATCCTCTCCCTATCTCCCTCCAACTCATCTCCCCCTTCCTCCTCCCTTTCTTATCATTCATTCTCTTCTCTCCCTGGAGCCTCCCTCCAGCACCGTAATAAACTATACGGTGCTGGGCAGCCTGCTGAGCTCTGTCAATGGGACTTGGGAGAGGCCAGGTAAAGTCAATTCAGTGGGCCCCCAGCTTCTATCAGTGTGGCTCAGAGTTAACTCAGTGGATTGTGGTGGGACGGCCTATTTATAGAGTCCCCCGCCATAAACAATACTAGGAAATTCTCTTTGAACAGGAGGGAGCAACATGCCTCATAAAGAACAGACACCCCCTCACTGAGAGCAAGCCTGTATACCGAGCGCACACACGGGGTTGCACACATGCACACACACACACACACACACACACACACACACACACACACACACACACACACACACACACACACACACACACACACACACACACCGGAAGAACACGCACAAGCACGCTCATTTGCAGAAACACACATACACATACATGCATATGCAGGCACAAACTGGCATGCGTGCACACACACACAGACACACACACACACGCACACACACACCAATACACACACACATACACACACACACACATGCAGACACACACACACACACACACACACACACACACACACACACACACACACACACACACACACACACACACACACACACACACACATGCAGACACACACACACACACACACACACACACAAAGACACACAATCAAACACGAACACACACACAATTGCATGGCACCATGTGATCAGTGTGTCCACAGGCTGGGTCTGGGGGCTGTTAGAGGAAACTCGTTGGTTCTCCTTTGGGAGTAAACACACTGAAGAGGACTAACCACATGCATGTGTCTACACACACATCAAAACGCCTGCCATGCACACAACGCCCCCACTAACAACTACCTCCAACACTTCACACACACACTTCACACACATCCCCACACATATCAATACCAAATCCCAGACCTCTTATTGGGCAATGCGGGGTGTCACTCGGCCCTAAGCAACCAATGCAGGATGAGAAAAGGCCAAATAAAATTAGCACAGGCCGAAAAAGATCTCTCCCTCGCACTTTCTCTGTCTGTCTACCTGCCTGTCTGACTGTCTTCCTGTCTGTCTGTCTGTCTGTCTGTCTGTCTGTCTGTCTGTCTAGCTGTCTAGCTGTGTGTCTCTCTCGCAGTCTCCCCTTCCCCCCCTCTCACCATACCCCCTCCCTCTTTTTCTCTCTATCTGCCTCTCTGTCTGTCTGCCTTTCTGCCTGTCTGTCTGCCTGTCCGCTTTTGTGTCTCTCTCTCAGTCTCGCCCTCCCTCCCGCCCTCCCGCCCTCCCCCTCCCTCCCTCTTTGGCCGTGCTGTCAGAAGCCGGCTTTGTCTTCGATGCTGTGTGTTGTTGAGCTGAATCATTCAGGGGCTCCTGTTCTCCTTCTGCTCCGCCTGAGAGACGGAGACCACTGCACTCCCCTTCTCTGATCACAGAGAACCCCCCGCCACGCCTCTTCTTCCCTTGTTGTTCTTTTGTTGTTGTTGTTTTTCTGCGACTCTGTGTTGTGTTGTGCAAAGTGAGTAAGGCTCAAACCCGAGGATCCTCTTGACGAAGGGGTCACTAATATGTTAGAATGACCGACTGAGACGTCAGAGAACGGGGCCTCCGTGTTCACACGGAGAACTGTCCACCTTGGTGGCGGTTTAAATAAGACTCCTCGGTCGCCTTGGAGATAACAAACAGGGTGAGTTGTCCCGGTGCACACACACACACACACAAACACACACACACCTACACACTCACACACAGACATACACCCACGTATGCACACATGTGCCCACTGACACATACATTATACATACACACACATACACACACACACGCACACATACACACACACAAACACTCATAGTGACCCCCACACACACACGTATTCATTATACACACACACACACACACACACACACACACACACACACACACACACACACACACACAGCACACACACACACACACACACACACACACACACACACACACACACACACACACACACACACACACACACACACACACACTCAGCAGGCAACACCCAATTATCTTTTCCTACCACGAAGGAGAAACAGTCAAACGAGTGTGGTCCAGCACACACACACACACACACACACACACACACACACACACACACACACACACACACACACACACACACACACACACACACACACACACACACACACACACACACACACACACACACACACACACACACACACACACACACACACACACACACACACATAAAGAGGAGAAAAACATATTCCACTGAAATCCCTTAAAGACCGTCCTCACAAAAGGAAGAAAATGTAGGCTATTTGGTAAAAACGACAACCCTGTGCCATCAAAGGTATCCCCGCGGACGCCTCTCGCTGCTTGATCGCGCCGCGCCGTCTAAGTGCCCTATTTCTCCTCATAAGCATCTTTGTTTGCCACACTTTTGTCTCTCTCACGTCACCGACAGGAAGAAGAAGAAGAGGAGGAGGAGGAAGAAAAAGAAAAAAAAAAAAACACACCGGCGCCGCCCTATTCATCTCCGGAGAATGTGAGTCACTGCGAAGAAGACGAAAATAAATAAATGTAGAAAACGATATGAAACGGGGAGGGGGAGGGGGGGGGGGAGACAATTGGGTGCAAACTTTAAAACTCACAGCTTTTCTGTTGCCTGAGAACAGAAGGTTGACAAAGTTTTACGGGAGGCAACCGTGACTTTGTGCCTCATTAGACACAACGGCTGTTCTATATTCAGGGCCTCGCCGGGGCTTAAAGACGCCGCCACCGGGCTCAACGCGCTTCGTCACGCCGCGACGAGACGGCCCTCGTCTTTGTATCGAATGCTTTTTGGGTGGGAGGAACTCGGGCATGGGGGAGGCACAGGGGCTGTACGCAGGGGTCTTATCCCGCCGGCGGCCATCCTGGCTCTAAATGCTGGCTGGGCGGGACCTCGATGCAGAAGTCTGCGTTGAGTTCCCTGTGGCTCTGGACAGAGCAGATGACCTCATATTATACGTCGGGGGGGGGAGCTCGTTAGGATACGGACTGTGGGAGAGGGACTCAGGTTTATGGGTTGTTTAGCGGGACTCAAACACCCAACGCTGGCGATGGCAGTAATGGCATGCTTTAACGCTTCAGCTGGAGAGGACCTGGTGGGGGCTGTCTTGGATCATGCCTGATGGGGTTTTTGATTCGGCCCGATGCTGTGTGGTCTCTGTCATCCAGAGGCAGTGCCCTGACTTCATGCAGCGATCTGCTGCCCAAAGCCATTCAGTGGGAGGACTTCTAGTGGAGGGGGCTGTGTTTGGGCCACTATTACACAAGTACCCTTGTGCAAGGCACTAAAACTCTAACTGATGCCTTGGGGATGGCTGCATGTTGAATGAGTAACGGTAAATGAATGAATGAATGAAGATGGTTTTAGTGAGTGGTTGAGCAGTTTATACATTATCCTGAGTTAAATGCTTCCTTGACGTAGGCCTACCCTTATCTTGAATAAAAGAAAGGTATTAGGGGTGGGGGAAGATAAAAGCCTTATTTTGAAGTGTTGTTATAGGTAAGATACCCTTTAAATACATATAGGAATAGCAAGAATCGTGTGTGATTTGTGAAAAGAAACATTCACTACATTAACACTTACTGACAAGACCTTGGGGACAAGTAATTTTTTTTATTTACCGACTTCATTGTATCCACAGGATTGTCAAACACACCTTCCAACGCATACAGCCAACCCAGTAAGATGGGGGTGGAATCAGGCCCAGATTTTTGCATACTATACCATTTCATGTTGTGATCAAAGCGGTTTGATATCAGCTGTTACTGCATCGGAATATCAATGCTTCATCTGTCTTATCTGGTCCTAAAAATCACCTTGAGCTGGCAAGCTGTCGAACAACAGAGACCAACGAGCTATGGAGAATATCTAATAGAATATAGAGTGCAGCCAATTACCGGGAGATGTGGTTTAGTAGGCTATACCGCTCTACTGAGACTATTCTAAAGTTCAGAAAGAGCCGCTTGTTTAGAAGAATTCACTGAATTTATAAACCGCAAAATAGTGCACAAAAAACCCTGCAAAAATAGATGAGAAGATTGGGATATCCTCTAAAAGTTGTTGTTTCAAGCCTTTGCCCTAGATTCGTTGTCGTTTTCTTTTTTGATAAACTCACGGCGAAAGCGTATGGCCTATGATTCTGTTACATGGGGTAAATCACAACTCGTGCGCGGCGACTTGCTCAAATGAAGTTATGGTCGCAGACTTTGAACCGATGATTAACATTTATTCTCCTTTTAATCTCCTTCCTGACGTCCCGATGAAAATCAGCCGTGCTCTTTAGGCCTACTAATGCAAATTGTATAGGAGCCATTAAGATGTGTTTAGACGCTTTGTGTGCACTAAAGACGGGGGTATTTGTCAGGCAGATGGACGCAGCTCCGGGGTTACCCTCACCCTCTGACCCCCCCCCCCCCCCCGCAGATGTCTCCTCTATGGCGCACACTGCCAACGCACCGACCAACCAGAGCAAAATCACTAACACACCGGAACCGAGTGGTCAATAACGAACGACGAGCACAATGCACCCGCAGCGGAGCTCGCGTGAATCACAAAATCGTTGGTTTGTATTTTTTTGGGGGAGGAGGGGTGGGGGGGGGTCATGAAAAGCAGAGAGGGAGCCCTCCATGCCGTGCCGTGGCTCAAAGGCCCGGATGAGCGATGGTCAGCGCCTGTGAAGATCCCCGGTGGTCATACATAAATTTAAGTAACTCATCAACGGAGCTGCCACACACCCACGTTCGCATGTCTTCACTTTATGGCGAACGGAGCCGTGCAGCAGAGCTTTCACCCTGTTCTAAACAGGCTTTATTCCTCTACGTTGTTTTGCCGCGATGTTCAGGCCTATCCAAACGTTCAATGTGCATGTTCAGTCCCACTTTGGACGCAATCGTGGTAAATTAGATTTCAACCACGTTAGTTGAATTTCACACACTCCTCCTGCTTGTACGCTTGCTGAACAGTCGTGCTGTCACTTGCATAACGCACGCAAAACTACAGCTATTAAATAATTCACTTATCAATTCCGTCGAGACCTCGGTGATTAGACGCGCAAACATCCCCGTTACTCAGAGCCAGATCCCGCCACTTTAACGGAGCGATCCCGCAGGAGCCCCCGCGTGGAGCGGAATGCGCGCGAGGCAGGCAGGTGTAAATTTAAACTGTTAATGAGGCGCATCAAAAGCATCAAAGGCGCGCCTTGCTGCGTCATTCTGTCGCGAGACTATAAACCAAACAAAGGCCATCTGAGAGTTTTGCCTCGCTAAACGGTACCGAATGGGCTCGAGCAGCGGGCGGTGCATTGTACCGCGCGCCCCCCCGCGCGGACCGACCGAGGCTAAGTAGCCACGTCTCGAGGTTCTATAGACTCTTAACGAGACAGATGATAAACATTATGGTTCTTATTTTTCCTTTCCTTTTTTTTTTTTGCATAGAGCGACCTGTCGACCCACTGCGACATAATCTGACTGGAACATCGGGCTGGTTCTCATCCATCTGCCCGGATGCCAGACACTGACATAAAGACTAAGTGTCGACGCGCAGCATGAAAGGTCTCGGGTTCAAACCCAGCGGTGTATTTTCTGTGTGCAAGTGTGTTTGCACGTTCTCGCCACTCCCCCCCCCCCCCCCCCCCCCACCCCACCTTACATGATGCACGCGATGGTAACATAACAAGACATGGGATGATACCGAGTCATATAATACAAGGTTAATACAAGGTTAATACACGTTGAACACAGTTCAATGAAAAAATATAGAATTTTAAACTATACATATTTAATATGTGTGAGACAGACTATGTGGCCCGATGAGGTCATAGTCATTTTTATCCACACTGAATTACAGTGAATAAGACATACGTCATTAAGAGCAGGTGTGGGTTGGACAGATTGCTAAAGGGTGCCTGCAGGCTTAAGGGGTTTGAGGACATTGGGGATGGAACCCAGAACCTTATGTCCCGGAATCAAACACCCTCATCAAGTGGAATCAGCAGAGCTGGGGAAGAATCTCTCACTGCTTCATCACAGAGATTTAACACACAGGCACTGCTGCACGTACACAGTGTTCTCCATCCTCTCTCTCTCTCTCTCTCTCTCTCTCTCTCTCTCTCTCTCTCTCTCTCTCTCTCTCTCTCTCTCTCTCTCTCTCTCTCTCTCTCTCTCTCTCTCTCTCTCTCTCTCTCTCTCTGTCTCTCTCTCTCCATCCTCTCTCTCTCTTTGTCTCTCTCTCTCTGTCTCTCTCTCTCCATCCTCTCTTCTCTCTTTGTCTCTCTCTCTCTCTGTCTCTCTCTCTCTGTCTCTTTCTGTCTCTCTCTCTCTCTCTCTCTCTCTCTCTCTCTCTCTCTCTCTCTCTCTCTCTCTCTCTCTCTCTCTCTCTCTCTCTCTCTCTCTCTCTCTCTCTCTCTCTCTCTCTCTCTCTCTCTCTCTCTCTCTCTCTCTCTCTCTCTCTCTCTCTCTCTCTCTCTCTCTCTCTCTCTCTCTCTCTCTCTCTCTCTCTCTCTCTCTCTCTCTCACACACACAAACACACACACACACAACACACACACACCACCACCGAAAGGACACACATCACACACACACACACACACACACACACACACACACACACACACACACACACACACACACACACACACACACACACACACACACACACACACACACACATTTACCCAGTAGACTCTCACTCTCTCTCTAATCACATGTACAATGATCTGAACTCCAGCGTATTCATTATACTATGTACATACAATGTACATACATCATACATGTATGATTATATACCATGTTACACTACCATATATGCTGTGTAGGTCTGCAAAGATACATTCTTGACCTTATGTGTTTCAACTTTGTCTGTTTGGAAATATTTTAGTTAGCTTTTCTCCCTTCCTTCCGTTCTTTTCACTAATGCCTATTTTCCTTCCTTCCTTCTTCCCAACTTTTGAACTATTGCACTACTTCAAACCTAAAGAAATGTCATAAACATTGTTATGTTTGCTGGCCTGATGTGAGTCCGGTTTTACAGCGTATGGAGTATGAGATCTTTTTAAGGGTTGGACTGGATCAACGTGTTGGCTTGGCCGTAGGGTCGAGTGTGTGAGATTGTATTCCGTTAACGGCCCCTTTTTGAATTCTTTGGGTTCCTTGATCAGCTGGTGAACATAACATATACCAACTTTTGCTTATTTTTCCATACTGCTCATCACATGGTATAGATATATGTATTAAAAAATATATACTGTATATATTATTTCCAAACCCATACTGTTACTGATTCTGTTCAGGACTCCCTGATGTGCCTGATAGAAATTCCCCAGTGCGATGGAGTCCACCCCATAGTCAGTCAAAGCCGATCCCTGTCCAAACAATCTAAATGTCTCTGTCGATCAGAATGAAACGAATGAAATAAATAATTGAATAAACTGTTTTGTTATTCCAAGGAAAAGCGGGCCCCGGTTTTGGCAGGCTCGCGGTGAGTGACCTTTCCACTGTGGGAGGGTGGTGCCGGTGTAGCAGCGCGGCGGTGGAGGAGAGAGAGGGTGGTGTAGAGTGGGGGGGAGGGGGGGGCGGAGGGGGTCCTATACAGAGCGCCTGCTGCAACGCACAGAGACCGGGCCCGGGGCTTAGGAGAACAGGGTTTGAATGATGAAATACGCTCCCCTGCGCCTTAAATAGCCGGCCTCCCTGCCAGTTTTGGCTTGGCTTGCATTTCAGTAAGAATAGTGAAAAATAGAGAGGTTTACCAAAGAGACACAGTGTGTGTGTGTGTGTGTGTGTGTGTGTGTGTGTGTGTGTGTGTGTGTGTGTGTGTGTGTGTGTGTGTGTGTGTGTGTGTGTGTGTGTGTGTGTGTGTGTGTGTGTGTGTGTGTGTGTGTGTGTGTGTGTGTGTGTGTGTGTGTGTGTGTGTGTGTGTGTTTGTGTGTGACTTTCTTTATGTCCCCATGTGGGTTTCTGCATATCTTAGTTTATATGCATGGTGTGTGTATGTGCATGTGTGTGTGTGAGACTTTCTTTATGTCCCCGTGTGGGTTTATGCATATGTAAGTGTACTCGTGTATGTGTGTGTGTGTGTGTGTGTGTGTGTGTGTGTGTGTGTGTGTGTGTGTGTGTGTGTGTGTGTGTGTGTGTGTGTGTGTGTGTGTGTGTGTGTGTGTGTGTGTGTGTGTGTGTGTGGGCCAGTTTGCATATCTATTTATATTTGTGTGTGTGTCAATCTCTCTGCCCGAGGGCTGGAGTCGTGTGTGTGTGTGTGTGTGTGTGTGTGTGTGTGTGTGTGTGTGTGTGTGTGTGTGTGTGTTGTGTGTGTGTGTGTGTGTGTGTGTGTGTGTGTGTGTGTGTGTGTGTGTGTGCTTGCACTCATACATGTCTTGTAGGTGGTTAAGAAAAATGCCTGCTTATGCAAATGCGCTAGTGTGACTGCCCGTTGGTCATGCAGAGCGTCGAACGCGCCGCGCTCTGAGACTAGCCAGCAGCTCCAGCACAAGCTTTGCTATGGCGACCATCAAGTCGTTGCCGTGACGGCAGAATGAAGTGAGGATAGTCAACTTCCTGTCCGGCTTCAATCCGGTTGGACAGCCGACGTGTTCAGTGTGTGTGTGTGTGTGTGTGTGTGTGTGTGTGTGTGTGTGTGTGTGTGTGTGTGTGTGTGTGTGTGTGTGTGTGTGTGTGTGTGTGTGTGTGTGTGTGTGTGTGTGTGTGTGTGTGTGTGTGTGTGTGTGTGTGTGTGTGTGTGTGTGTGTGTGTGTGTGTCTTTTGTGTGTGTGTGTGTGTGTGTGTGTGTGTGTGTGTGTGTGTGTGTGTGTGTGTGTGTGTGTGTGTGTGTGTGTGTGTGTGTGTGTGTGTGTGTGTGTGTGTGTGTGATCGTGATGTGGATCTCCCCCTCTCCTCCTCTCCCACTCTCTCTCCTCCTCCTTTGAATTGGGTTTCTGTATAGGAACAGGGACAATGTCCAAAGAACATTATCCATGTATAAAACAAGGAGAGATGTTATGCACCAGGTTTTAGCAATTTACTATTTAATGCAAATGTCAGGACAGCCTCTCTGTTGGTTTCTATTGGTTTAGTACAGGGTAACAGTATTTTCAACTTTTAGAGTGAGACAGGAGTGATTAGCCCATTTAACAACATTTTCCATTCCCCTTGTTCATATGGTGGTGACGCTGTACTACATACATACATACATACATACATACATACATACATACATACATACATACATACATACATACACACATACACACATACACACATACACACATACACACATACACACACATACACACATACACACACACATACACACACACACACATACATACATACATACATACATACATACATACATACATACATACATACATACATACATACATACATACATACATACATACATACATACATACATACACACATACATACGTACTGTACAAACATACATACATGATACATAGATACATAGATACATACATACATACATACATACATACATACATACATACATACATACATACATACATACATACATACATACATACATACATACATACATACATACATACATACATACGCACAGATACACCGATACATGCATACATAAATGATACACAGATGTAAACCTAGACACACACACACACAATACAAAAAAAGTACATGCAAATCATTGAGGTATGAACTGGAAAGCAGCGGTCCTCCAAAGGAGCCGTGCTCCCACGGTGCAGGGCTTTTGATCATCAGCACACACTGGTCGGCCATTTAGACATGATTGAACCAGCTTTTTTTTGTTACGGAAAGGTCATAGTTTGTTGAGTTGTGTTTGGTGGTCTACTGTCTCAAAAGCCGTCCGCAGATCCAGGAGGACTGACCCCACCCTCCCTTATGGAGCGCTGCTTTGATGACCTCTGGGTCGTGGCAGAGCCCCGCCTCAGGTGCTGCTCTCAATCCAAACACTAAGGGGTTTAAAGGGACCTCGGGTTCAAGGTGTGCAATCAGTTGTTCTGCACAAACGTTCCAATGAGCTTTGAGGTTATGTGGAGGAGGCGGAGGGGGTCTGTGCTTACCTTCTGTTGATCTCCTGATTCCTGTACAGGGGTTATTACAGGGCTCTGGGGAAAGGGCTCTCGGTAAAGGTCTTATTGTTATTTATTGGGGAGGTTATTGTTTCTTTATGCTTTTTTGGAAAGAGGTATCAAGACCCTATAGGCCCCTTTGTTTTGGTGTAGGGTTTAGAGGGTTTTGTGGACCTTTGCCTCATTTGTCAGTGTCTGATTTAAAGAAGATCTGTTGGATCTGACCCAATTCCAGGGAATCATTTATAATATAATAATAAAAAATGGTTGCAAACAGCTACGTTTTAATTTGAGTGGTAACTTTTAGTGGAAGCTGTATGTAATCACACTCCTGTTTTACCTTTAGTTAATTTGTCAACGCCTTTCAAGGTTATTTTATGGTTCCCTTTTGTGCTCAAGAAAGATAATGGCTGTAGCCTTCCTAAGTTGCAATGTGATTTTATTTCTCCAACCTTGATCGATAAGTCAATCAGGAGTTCAGTCCTGATTTAAGGGAATTTTTCCAGAGAGCCCTCTCTTTTCTGTCATTAGGTCCAATAAGTGAGTATTAAACCAAGGCGAGCCTCCTTTTTGCATTGGGTTTCCGAGCCACAGTTTTGGTATATTTTAATAAAATCGGTTTGAAAGCTGATGTTAAACCCCCACACGCCTGCAGGGTTTACCTGGTGTCATTCCACTTAGTTTCCTTCATTTCGTGCTCAATGAGCTCCAGATCGTTCCTAGGAATGAGAGAGATATTGAAATGCTTTTCTATTTCATTTTGATACCTGTATCGGGTCTTTGTCAACTTTCCAGCAAGCCTCCTCTGTCTCTGCCTCTCCCTTCTCCTCCTCCAGCTCCTCCCCCTCCCCCTCCCTCACCTCCTCTTCTCCTCTGTGTCCTCCTCCTGCTCCTCTTCCTCTCGCCTCCTCCTCTCCTTCTCTGCCTCCTCCTCTCCTTCTCTGCCTCCTCCTCTCCTTCTCCCTCTTCTCCTCCTCCTGCTCCTCTTCCTCTCGCCTCCTCCTCTCCTTCTCTGCCTCCTCCTCTCCTCCTCCCTCTTCTCCTCCTCCTGCTCCTCTTCCTCTCGCCTCCTCCTCTCCTCATCTGCCTCCTCCTCTGTCTTCTCCACTCTCTCCTCCTCCTCCTCCCTCTTCTCTTTCCTCTTCCTCTCCTCTCTCTCCCCCCCCCTGCTCCTGCTGTCACTCACATGGTTAAAGGTGAAATGTCTCTCATTCCGCCGGCTCTGCCCCATGCGGAGGCTCACAGGGAGCGAAGGCCGACTGAAGTTTTATGCAAACGTCTGTCCGATTTTTAATTAACAACCGGGCTGTGGTGATGGAACGGCAGTCTGTCTCTATCTCCCAGCCACGACAACCCACATCCGCCGACTCAGACAGCCCTAGAGAGAGATAGAGGGAGACAGAGGATACGTCTGTCTGTCTGGCGAGAGACAGAGAGAGAGAGAGAGAGAGAGAGAGAGAGAGAGAGAGAGAGAGAGAGAGAGAGAGAGAGAGAGAGAGAGAGAGAGAGAGAGAGAGAGAGAGAGAGAGAGAGTGAATGCCCATGAGCATCAGGGGGCAGCAGTGACTCCAGCACCACCTCTCTCTCAGGTCCTATCAACACGTATGGCTAAGGGGGTCTGCTGCATGTCATCACA
>OLKM01001561.1:96191-97587 GCA_900291075.1 Melanogrammus aeglefinus
TTTTTCTTGATCTATTTTTACTTTATTTTTCTCTCTCCCACTTATCGCTCTCCAAACCGGTCTCCCCTATTTTCTTTACCTCTCTAAGACAATGGTCTTGTTTTGTCATCTTGTTTTTTACATAATGGGTCAAGGCTGGACTAAAGAGTGTGTTCTTGTTCAAGTATATATGAGTATTTGTGTGTGTCTGAATAAGTGTTTATGCGTGCGTGCGTTTATGTGTGTGTTTGTGTGAGTGTTTGTGCGTGTGTGTGTGTGTGTGTGTGTGTGTGTGTGTGTGTGTGTGTGTGTGTGTGTGTGTGTGTGTGTGTGTGTGTGTGTGTGTGTGTGTGTGTGTGTGCTTGTGTGCCCTTGTTGTGTGTGTGTGTGTGTGTGTGTGTGTGAGATATAGTTTGAAGGAAGCGGACCACGTCAGCCCACTCGTGTGCCGGCGATGTCGTCCTTTGTCCAAACACATCTGCACCACGCTGCTGAGCGTCCATTAAAGTTCAAAACGATTCATCATCGCCTCCCATTGTCACCGCTGCTGAGCGTCCATTAAAGTTCAAAACGATTCATCATCGCCTCCCATTGTCACCTTTCCCCCCAAACCTCTCCCCCCCTGCCTCCTCATCTCAGCTCACCTCCTACTCCACCTCTTCCTCCTCATCCTCCTCCACCCCCATCAGGCCCCTCTGCCTCTTCCTCCTACTCCTCCTCTTCCTTCTCCTGCCGTCTGTGCTGTCACTTCCTCTTCCTGTCGCTGCTTCTTACACCCCCACACCCCTTTCTCCTGCTCCTCCTCTCGTCACTGTCAGCTGTCGCCCCCCCTCTCTCTCTACCGCTCCCTCTCCCTCTGCCTCTCTCTCTTTCTCACTCCCTGCCTCTCTCTCCCTCTCCCTCTACCCCTCCCTCTGCCTCACTCTCTTTCTTACTCCCTGCCTCACTCTCCTTCTCCCTCTACCTCCCTATCTTCCTCTCTCTCTCTCTCTCTCTCTCTCTCTCTCTCTCTTCTCTCTCTCTCTCTCCCTCTCTCCTCTCTCTCTCTCTCTCTCTCTCTCTCTCTCTCTCTCTCTCTCTCTCTCTCTCTCTCTCTCTCTCTCTCTCACTCCCTGTCTCTCTCTCCTTCTCCCTCTACCTCCCTATCTTCCTCTCTCTCTTTCTTACTGTCTTTCTCATTCCTTCTCTGTCTCTTTTTCTCTTCCTCACCTCTTCCTCAACCTTTCCTTGTTATTCTGCCAAGCTCTCTACCACCCTTCCACTACTCTCTCTCCCTCTATTCGTCCATCTCTCTCCTCCTCTCTCTAGTTCCATCCCTCATCTCTCCCTTCTCCTTTCACCAGTTTTACCTCCATTTATTCTCTCTCTCTCTCTCTCTCTCTCTCTCTCTCTCTCTCTCTGTCTCACTCTCCTTTTT
>OLKM01001561.1:104132-122546 GCA_900291075.1 Melanogrammus aeglefinus
CACACACACACACACACACACACACACACACACACACGCGCACACATGCACATACGCGCATACATGCACACACGCACGCACGCACACAGGCACACAAAAAACGCAGACACACACACAAAACCAGATATGAATTTGTTCGTACACCCTGCCTCACCGCCTTACACAATGCCCTACCCTGCTCTACCATATTCTATATCTTACCCCACCCTACCTTCCTCTACTCTACACTATCCAGCTCTATTCTACCCTCTAAAAGCTGAAGTATGTCGAGCAGTTTGTGCCTACTTTCATGTATGTGCATGTGTATGCATGTGTGTGTGTGTGTGTGTGTGTGTGTGTGTGTGTGTGTGTGTGTGTGTGTGTGTGTGTGTGTGTGTGTGTGTGTGTGTGTGTGTGTGTGTGTGTGTGTGTGTGTGTGTGTGTGTGTGTGTGTGTGTGTGTGTGTGTGGGTGTGTGTAGTGTGTGGTGTGTGTGTGTGTGGTGTGTGTGTGTGTGGTGTGTGAGTGGTGCTGTCTCGCTCGCGCGCTGGGGTGTGTTATTGCCCTGTAGCTATACATGCTTGTGTTTTTTCCATTACCTCGTCATACGTATGGCACATATTACCATTTAAGCATTTTGTGTGTGCAAATTATCTGAGAATAGGTTTGTTATTGAGCAGGTACAATTCCAGGATTGTGTGTGTGTGTGTGTGTGTGTGTGTGTGTGTGTGTGTGTGTGTGTGTGTGTGTGTGTGTGTGGTGTGTGTGTGTGTGTGTGTGTGTGGACTGTGTGTGTTGTTGGGGGGGGTGTGTTGTGTGTGTGGGGGGGGGGGGGGGTTAATTCACCTTACTTTCTAGTTATTTCCTTTCCTTTGAAGTCCATTTGGGGGAGTGGGGACCGGAAGGCACGGGCCAGGGTTGTACAAAGAGCGAGGAAGAGAACAATAGACCGAAGTGAGCTCAAGCCTCGGTGTTGCCAAAGCCGCCTGCCTCACCTCACCGTCGCCCTCTGCTGGCGGCTGGGGAGAAGAACAACATATGGCGTGGTTTGTAATTGTGTGGTAACCTAAGATGATCGGAAATGCTGGCTAAACAGATTTCTCCTAGTAGACTTATCCAAAACAGTGGCAACAAAACCACAACAACATCAAACAAGCCAAAAAAGGACAGCAGGTGTGTGTGTGTGTGTGTGTGTGTGTGTGTGTGTGTGTGTGTGTGTGTGTGTGTGTGTGTGTGTGTGTGTGTGTGTGTGTGTGTGTATGTGTGTGTGTACGTGTGACAGTGTGCGAAAGTAGTGAAATATTTTCACAGTGACTGAAATGCTGAATTTGTACATAATAGATGACGTTTTCCATAGAACTAAAAACATTTATATTGTCTGTCTTTTGCTCTCTCTGTCTCTCTCTCTCTCTCTCTCTCTCTCTCTCTCTCTCTCTCTCTCTCTCTCTCTCTCTCTCTCTCTCCTCTCTCTCTCTTCATCTCTCTCATCTCTCACTCTCTCTCTCTCTCTCTCTCTCTCTCTCTCTCTCTCTCTCTCGCTTTCACACACACACACACACACACACACACACACACACACACACACACACACACACACACACACACACACACACACACACACACACACACACACACACACACACACACACACACACACACACACACACACACACACACACAGGCCTATTGAGTGGCATCTTCATCACCTCTTTCAAGTGCGGAAAAATGCTTTGATAAGCAAGTGGACTCACGTACACACACACATACTGCAGTGTTAAATTAGGTCAGCAATGGAGAGTGGGTTTTAATGCTGAGATATGCGGTCTAAAGCCGATCTGCATATTCATGTGGGCGGTTACACTCACACACACACACACACACACACACACACACACACACACACACACACACACACACACACACACACACACACACACACACACACACACACACACACACACACACACACACACACACACACACACACACACCAAACAAGAACATCCACAAGTCTAAACATGACAATCCTACGGACGGCAACACATTAAAAGTGTGTTTGTCTGTGTGCGTCGGTCTTGGTGTGTGTGTTTGTGTGTATGTCAGTCAGCTATCACACAAACAGAATTGTTTATGTTCACTTCATTAACTTCTGGGTTTTTCAAAACTTGTTTTTCCCACCTCCTCCTCTCTCTCCCCCGCCTCCTCCTCCTCCCTCTCCCCCTTCTCCTCTTCCTCTTCCTCCTCCTCCTCCTCCTCCTCCTCCTCCCCCTCCTCCCTCTCCCCCTTCTACTCCTCCCTCACCCCCCCTTCCTCCTCCTCCCCTCCTCCCCTCCTCCTCCTCCTCCTCGCTCCTCCTCCTCCGCCTCCTCCTCCCTCCTCCTCCTCCTCCTCGCGTCTCCTCCTCGCTCTCCTCTCTCCCTCCTCTCTCCTCTCTCCTCCCTCTCTCTCCTCTCTCTCTCCTCCTCCTCTCCTCCTCTCTCTCCCCTCTATCCTCCCCCTCTCCCTCCTCCTCCTCTCCCTCCTCCTCCTCGCCTCCTCCTCCTCCTCCTCCTCACCCTCCTCCTCCGTCTCCTCCTCCTCCTCCTCCTCACCCTCCTCCTCTCTCCTCCTCCTCTCCTCCTCACCTCACCTCTCCTCCTCCTCCTCCTCCCCCTCCTCCTCCTCCTCCTCCTCCCCCTCCTCCTCTCTCTCCCCCTCCTCTCCTCCACCTCCTCTCCTCCTCCTCCTCCTCCTCCTCCTCCTCTCTCCTCACCTCCTGCTCTCCCTCCCCCTCCTCCTCCCCCACCCTCTCCCTCCTCTCCTTCCTCCTCTCACCCTCCTCCTTCTCTCTCCCCCTCCTCCTCCTCTCCCCCTCTCACTCCCTCCTCCTCTCCTCCCCACCCCCTCCTCATCTTCCTTCTAAACCTCTTCTTCCTCAAGCTGCTCCTCATCTTCCTCCCCCACCTCCTTTTCCTCCTCCTCTGTCTCCTCTCGTAGCGACCACTGACGCCGGTGCCAGGTCGCTCTCTCTCTCTCCCCAGAGTCAGGTCAGTCTGGTGTCCACCGCCCCAAACTGCCCGGCTTACATCACTTGTCACAAGTTGGGGAGCGAGGCACAGCGGAGGTCCGGTAAACACACAATGTCCACCTCGCTCACGCTTATGAAGACTTTACCATGATGACCTCACAGACACACACATACACACACCAGATGACCAAATAGACTAAAACAAACATGTTCACAACACACACACTCCATGGAGGATTACCATCAGCTAGACTAGAGCCATTTGGTATCTTGCTCAAGGGCACCTTGGTACTTCCTGTGAGTGGCAGCCGAGAAATTGAACCCGCAACTCTCCTGCTGCTTCCATGCGGCCGCTTGCAGGCTAATGTGACCAATGATAATGCATGTGTGCACACGCAAACACACACACACACACACACACACACACATACACATACTCACACACAAAGAAACACAAACAAAAGTGCACACACACACACACACACATAGACATACAAACACACATATTACATTGACTGCATAACCTGAAGAGGTGTTCTACAAGTAGCGTGAGGTGGAGGAAGCGAATAGTATAGGGTGTGTGTGTGTGTACGTGTGTGTATGTGTGTGTGTGTGTGTGTGTGTGTGTGTGTGTGTGTGTGTGTGTGTGTGTGTGTGTGTGTGTGTGTGTGTGTGTGTGTGTGTGTGTGTGTGTGTGTGTGTGTGGTGTGTGTGTGTGTGTGTGGGGGGGGGGGGGGGGGATGGGTGGGATGAGAAGTTTGTGGAGATGGAAGAAATGTTGGGGGGGGGGGGTGATAAAGGAGAAGAAACCAAAGCGAAGTCTTTCCCTAAGGATGGTCTTGTCAGAAGCCCCTACTTTGCGTTTCTGACTTTTCTTCGGCGATGAACAACAGTTTCCTCTGACAAAGCATTTTCCTGGGAGGGAGGGGGGAGGAAGCGACGGAGGAAGGGTGGAGGGAGGGAGGAGGGAGGGAGGGAGGGATGGAGAGAGGAAGTAAGGAGGAGGGAGATAGGGGGAGTGATGAAGAGAATATACGGAAGGAGGGGGGGGGGGGAGAGATGGAGGTAGAGAGGAAGAGAAATAGCAGTAAGGGATGGAGCGAAGGGTATAAGGAAATATGAAAGGTGGGAGAGAGAGTGAGAGAGAGAGAGAGAGAGAGAGAGAGAGAGAGAGAGAGAGAGAAGAGAGAAGAGAGAGAGAGAGAGAGAGAGAGAGAGAGAGAGAGAGTGATAAGGACTGAAGGCAAAGAGAACGAGGAGGGAGGGAGGGTGGGAGGAAAGGGGGGAGGGAGGTAAGGAACAAGTCCCAAGAACGTGAGAAACTGACAGCGGGGAACAAAGGCTAGGGAGCCAGTAGAAGCAGACAGAGGACCGTATGGGGGGAGTAAAGGAGCGGGGGGAAGGGGGGAGTCTTTTTGAAAAAAATGATGGCGGGGGAGAGTGAAACAGAGAGAAAATGAGCGATGGAAAGAACGAGAAGAATTAGAGACACAGAGAGGAGGTGCACAAATGATAGAGAAATGTGTGTGTGTTTCTGTGTGTGTGCGTGCGTGTGTGTGTGTGTTGGGGGACCCACACAGTGGGGTCTGAGCATGTGATTTATTTCAGAATACTAATGTCTCTTTGATCTCCTCTGCTTAAAAAACACCCTGCTGCACACACACTCTCACACACACACACACACACACACACACACACACACACACACACACACACACACACACACACACACACACACACACACACACACACACACACACACACACACACACACACACACACACACACACACACGCGCACACACATTTATATGTATGTACTCCCTGAAATAATGCTGTCCCTCACAAATTAGTACGGAACATGGCCCATTTATGCACCGACACGTGCACATTCAAATTCACACACACACACACACACACACACACACACACACACACACACACACACACACACACACACACACACACACACACACACACACACACACACACACACACACACACACACACACACACACATACACGTACACGTACATATACACACACACTCCTGCATCTAATCTACTTTAACTATCATCAAATCCGTAGAGATCCAATTACAAAGATAGAAGGGTATTTGTTTTTCTCTGCGCATCCTAAAAGACTAATTAAAGTTTTGTGTAAAGATGGAATTATTTGATATTAAACAAATGTCTTTTCATTTCTCTAATTGCCTCTCGGTTGTTTATTTTAATTTAGACTCCTGTGACTTTGAAGCTATTTCTAGAACGTGTTGATGGCGCCTGACTGTGGTGCAAGTTCAATCACGAAACACAATGCAGAACACTCATTCACCTATAGGCCGAGAGAGAGAGAGGGAGAGAGAGAGGGAGAGAGAGAGAGAGAGAGAGAGAGAGAGAGAGAGAGAGAGAAGAGAGAGAGACAGACAGACAGACAGACAGACAGACAGACAGACAGACAGACAGACAGACAGGACAGACAGGAGAGACAGAGAGACAGAGAGACAGAGAGACAGACAGACAGACAGACAGACAGACAGACAGACAGACAGACAGACAGACAGACAGACAGACAGACAGGATATAAAGAGAGAGAGAGGATAAAAGAGTGATAGATAGTATCTTTCAATAATATTAAGGGGGATGGATAAAGACCTATCCTATCCAAGTCATTGTATAGGCAGGAAATAGTTTGAATAACTCACCACTTTCCCAACCATTATTGTTGGGAAATAACTAATTGTAGTGCATTGTATAGCTAAGCGTCTTTTGTACCTTGCGTTCTAGACGTGTATCTTAAAAATTGCATCGTGAGTGGGAGGGAGACAGACCTACCGTATACAATAAATTAAACTCGACTGACTATTGTTTACCAGCAACTCCACGTAGCGCGGGCACCCCCATGTGGCCATAACGCTTCACTACAGGACCTGTTACTGCCGAGAGGCCCGGTAGTGGGAGGAGCCTCATTGAAGGAAGAGTTCCAGAAGAAGGAATACAAAAACAGACGTCGTCGAAACTCTCAAGAGTGCCTGATGGCCCACCAGCAGTTAGCAAATCGACTGAATAACAGTGGTTACAAAAACTGGCTGAAAGCGGGCCAGTGTCTTCTTGTCCTGGCGGAAGGTATAGCACCTTACATAGAGCTTGAGATCAGGTCTTTCCACGAATATGTACTCAATCAAAACACTCAGCTACAGCGCCGTTGTCAGAGTGCTTGCAGCTCCAAAGGCAAGGTAGGGTTACCTCAAATACAAGTTTCATATTGACGTGTTACAGTAGAACAGTATAACAGTAGAAGAGCTCACACAGACAATACACAGGCAGTCAAATCCTTAAACACGTTTATCTTAACTGTGTGTGTGTGTGTGTGTGTGTGTGTGTGTGTGTGTGTGTGTGTGTGTGTGTGTGTGTGTGTGTGTGTGTGTGTGTGTGTGTGTGTGTGGACCAGTTATCGTTTCTGTGCCCTCTCTGCTCGGAGTGGTCGAAGGTGATCCTACGTCACCACAGACAGCCTAAGGTCAGCACAGTGAACTGGGATAACTGCAGTCCAGCGCGGTGGAGTCAGGACCACTGGGAGCTGGCAAAGGTAGGTGGGGACACCCTGAATACACCCCGAGCTCCCGGACACATTCACACCGTTTCCATTCTACATGGAGCAGGATGTGAGCGATTGCTAGGAATTGCCGTTTCTTTCAAAGTACTCAATTCCCGAACATTTGTAATAGACCCTTATCGTACACTTATCTTCACCATTTGTTAAGTGTTATGGGAGGCACCTGTGTTTGTCCGATGACACCTCTGTGAAAAAATTCTCGTGTTTGCAATTGTAATTGTTGCTGCATGGTGTAGGCCCACAAACTGCTTTGTATAAAAATGCACTTAAACTGTTTCGGTTTCATACAGTCCATTCGTTTTGATTGTGGTGTGATATTTACACCCTAGAGTTGGATGTCTCGAGACCGGTCTTGGTCTCGAGACCGGTCTCGAGACCACTTTTACGTGGTCTCGGTCTTGTCACAGTCTCGACTGTCTTTGGTCTTGGTCTTGTCTTGGTCTCGGATCCCTCGGTCTTGTCTTGGTCTCATTGTCTTGGTCTTGCGGTCTCCGGTCGACATAGGGGTCGGGAGATTTGCAACAAATAATGTCTATGATACCAAACATAATATTCTATAATGCAACATTAAATTGTTTCGCCTTTCGAATTTGTAGTTTGCATTTGATTCATGTGACATTTGTGCAAGTCATTGTTGTTTACTGTATTTTATTTAAAATGGAGTTGTTTAACTAAATAAATGTGACCATTGACATTTAAATAACATCTGCATATCACGTTGTTTTGACTTCACAGGCTTAATCTATTTCTGGCAAGGTTATAATTGTGTATCTTCAATTTCATCTACAAATTAATTAGTTACATATTTCCCATAGCTGTTGGAGGTTGTTAAGCTGTTTTTATCAGATGACTTTTGACCAGTTAGTTAGTACCAGTCAGTCAGTAATATCAGTCCTCAACAGCAGACAAAGGAGTCTCAATCCTCTAATAGTGCAGTTGTCATGCAATTGCTATACATAGTTTATCTCACCCAGTCTACGAAAACATTTACAGTGAGTGAGCTCACAGTCACACACATTCATGACAAGCTCTGTCTCTGCATTGTTCTGTCTGTAGTTGAAATAATACCTTCTTAAATTGAATTTAAACTGGGACTGAACCTCTTACCCCAGTATGCTGCTCTTATTCAATTGATGCAAGTTATGGGGTAACACTAGCTCACTAGCTTTTTTTTTTTTCGTTTTTTTTTGTTAGACGAGACCTCGGTCTTGGTCTCGTCTCGGTCTCGTCTCGACTTTGTCTTGGTCTTGACTGAGTCTGTCTTGGCCTTGGTCTCGTCTTGGTCTCGGTCTTGATACCCTCTGGTCTTGGTAGTGTCTTGGTCTCGGTTAAGGCGGTCTTGACTACAAGTCTACCAATAAGGTGTATATTATTTTGATATTTCTTGTAGAGTGAGGTCCTAAGGTGTAGATTTGTTCAGACCAGGGCTGGAGTGGGACTCACTTTCAGCCCGGGGGTTTGAAGGTACACCAGGCCAGGTGTGAAGGCCCACACAGGCCTCGTCCCAGGCCTCGTCCCAGGCCTCTTCAGCAACATCAGACTGATGTACTGGCTGCTCAGAGACCACGACAAAAGATAACAAAGTGCTGTTTGTATTTACATGGTAAAAAGTTTCAGTTTAACATTGTTAGTTATACCACGTTCAGAACAATATACAAATTATGCAAATCTATTCTTTTATCCTATTTCTTCCTTATAATCAACACAACAATAACCTATATAGAGTATGAAGATCAGATTGTATTTTGTCAATTTAATTTAAGCAGTGGAGATCAAAGAGACAGTAGTATTCTGAAATTAATCAAATGCTCAGGCATGCACACACAGTGCAGCAAACGTGCACAAACGCACACACATTTCTCTCTCTGTTTGGGCACCTCTTTATGGCTCTAATTCTTCTCGTTCTTTTCATCACATGTAAAAACCACGGCTATTGAATAATAGTGAGCAACCCTTCTAGGCTTCATGTGTTGTGTTTCGCTGAAGCTTTATGTCTGGGCGTCGATGAAGGCAAAGAATACTTTTTTTTTACATTAATGTAAAGGGTTGGGTCAAAGTTTGGTTTACTTTCAGTGATTCACTTGCTCGAGCAAAATGGAGGAGACTTTTATACGGCTGTATCTGGGTTTGAAATCCGTCCCGTCAAGTAAAAAAAATAGGTGAAATCTGGAACACAAGTTTACAATGATTCCCAGGACATGCCCGGGCATGTGTGAGAGCAGCGCAGAACACCGAGCCAACCCTCGTCCCATCACGGGTTGAGCTCAATCCATTTCTTCGATGCCACGCAATATCAAAGCTAACCTTAATCCTCATTGGGCCACCCATTGGTAGTGCTAACACCAGTTCTGACTGGTTTCTGCTTCTACACATCGAGGGCGGGGTCATCACAAAACCTCATAAAGTGTTGTGATATAAATCAGACCCTATAGACATGGCTTCTCTGCCATTCTGCCCACGCTATATATAGACTGAGCATTTACCTGGGTTAGGGAGATGCTTCGTGAACCGCCTCCAGAGTGCATGTCTGTTGATCTTGTATCTCTGAACAAACCACTGTGTTGAACCTTTACCAATCTTCGAGTCATACCTACCCCCCAAAACCACGTTATCGGAGGCTTATCGATGCCGCTTCATCCCGGCCCAGCCACCGGCGGCCCACCGGGAGTCGGCCCGCACCTCGCGATTAGCCACTCAAGTCCTGGTTAAGACTGTCCCGACAGCCTGACAATCCTGATCATCGCCCTCTCTCTCTGCCCTGTCTCTGTCCCTCTCCATCTTTGTTTATCACGTTCCTTGTCTCTCTGTGTTTCCTTCTCTCCCCCTTTCTCTCTGCATCTGTCTCTTTCTTTTCCTGTCCCTCTCTTTGTCTCTGTCTCTCTGTCTGTCTCTCTGTTTTTTTTCTCTCCCCGGGATCTGTCTCTCTATCTCTCTCTGGGTCTGTGTCTCTCTGGGTCTATGACTCTCTGTGTCTTTCTCTGGGTTCATGTCTCTCACTGTGTCTCTCTCTGGGTCTATGTCTCTCTCTGGGTCTATGTCTCTCTCTTCCACTCTCTATCTTTCTCTCTCTCTGACTTTCTCTGTTTCTGTCTGTCTCTCTCTCTTTGTTTCTGTCTCACCCTCTCTCTCTCTCTGTCCCTCTGTCTATGTCTCCCCCCCAGGCCTACATGCCAAAGGGGGCCTACAAAAAGAGTGCGTTGCACCAGTGTGACGCCTCGGCTCTGCTCAACCTCCTCAACTTCTGTAACTGGTTCAGCGTGGACCCCCAGTTGGTCCGAGAGGTACACACGCGCCTTTCTATACAAGTACCCAAACCCATGTATACTTACATGAAAGCACACACACACACACAGATTTGTTATACATATATTATACACTCACCCTTTTGATTTCCAATATGGTATTGATACATTACATCTGATCTTCCTTGTACACTTGTTGCTTATTAGCCCCCCTCCCCCCTCTGGCCACCATTGTACACTGTTTTGTGTTGTATTGTGTTGTATTGAACTGTGTAGCAACTGCAGTAGCTGCTATCACCGCTGTAACACGGGGAATTGGTTTAGCCTAGCGATTGTTGTACTAGCACTTGGTTCTATGAACATCCTTTCTGTACCGACAGCGATATATTGTTGCACTTCTTATGACAAATGTACTTATTGTAAGTCGCTTTGGATAAAAGCATCTGCTAAATGCCCTAAATGTACACGACACATACATATATTATCTATAGTCACGGTGGCATGGCTCTAATTATTTTTTATGCACTTTGCAGACACTGTTAATACATTATGAGCCGGTCCTGGTAGCTGCTGTGTGCTGGCTTCCTGTTAGTGTTTTACTACCAAAGATCCCCAAATGAAAAGCAGTCACTATGATGAGTGTCCCTAGAGTCGTTCAGAGGATTCCCCCAAACAGAATCCCCAAACGCGAGTATACCGACGCCTCGGAGATGGTGTCTGGTAATGTGTGAGTGACCCATGACCCCACCGGTGTGCAGGTGATCTGCTGCCGGAACGAGTTGATGCACTCCAGCGAGATGTGCATGGACGACGGCTGGATGGAACGGTACCACGGCGCTCTGTTGAGACTGCTGCGCCACCTCCACCACCAGGCGGTGCCACTGGACAAGGCTGTGCAGCAGATAGAGGAGGTGAGCAGGGGCGCGTCCAGGTAGGGTGAGGGGCTGGCCCAGGGGTGGAATATGAAGTAGTAATGGGCGGTCGCTTATTTGTAAATGCGTCAAACCTTTCGGGTTTGTTACTTTTCATTAATGTTTGATTAATGTGTGTGTTTATTTTGACCTTGTCTTCCTGCAGATCTTTACAGTAGACTGGTCAACATGCATCACTGGTTCAGACCGAATGGACGGAGCAGACGACGGTAATGGTTTGCAGGTGGACTCGGTGAGCCAATCGGACACCATGGCTGTGTCCGTCAGCCAATTGGAAGCTGAGCTGTTGGGGGCGAGGCTGCGGGAGCTTCTACAAGACACAGAAACCCAGGTCGGTGCAAAGCAACGAAAAATAAATGCTGAATGAATTATATGCTCTATAAACATGTTGCTTCTTAAACTGCGTGTCAGGAACAAAAAGGGGTCACCCACGACCTACTAGGTATGGTGGGCTTGGAAATGCACAGAACTCACCACTTGGAAAACACAGAAATCAAAGTACACACGTGTGTGTGTGTGTGTGTGTGTGTGTGTGTGTGTGTGTGTGTGTGTGTGTGTGTGTGGTGTGTGGTGTGTGTGTGTGTGTGTGTGTGTGTGTGTGTGTGTGTGTGTGTGTGTGTGAAATCGTATTCGGGTGATGAAGAGGTTTTACCGTGATGGGTTAAACATAATAATTTCTGTCTCTCTCTCTCTCTCTCTGCCAGGATGCTGAGTGTTTCCTGAGACTGAGGGAATTCCTCCAGGCCAACACAGATCTGAGAGAGCGTTTCTCAGAGGAGCTTCAAGCGCTCCGCCCACAGGAAGCAGCAGCAATGTCGTCATGACCCAGCGATCATTATTTTATTAAATGGTCCATTAAATAATTGTAATAAACAATGTTATTGTAATTTCAACACCCCTTGTATAATGATAATATAATAGCATAATAATGCAACATAACTGGACTACCGGTCATGTACATCTGGGACATGCATACTCATCTCGTAGCCTTTTCAAATGTTATTTTATTAATGTTAACTTTCACGTGCAGAAATATGTTCTTAAAAATGTACTTTGTAATAATCATTCATAGAGGCACAAAATTACTTTAGTGTAGGCTGATGATTGCTGGCATCTTCTTTATGAAACCAGGCATTAAACTACTAAAGTTATCCGTTTTGGGGGTTGTAGTCCCAAAGGTAGTGATGTAAGAAGTAGTTCACTTGGGAGTGAGCTAGACACCTTTGGTCTGTTTTATATGGAAGAGGGTATTAAAGGCTACCCTTAATTATCAATATAATGTCACAGGCTCAGATGTTATACTTAGTGTGTCCAGTAGATGTCCTCTTTTGTTTTGTTTTCTTCTGTAAAATATCGTCACCTCTTTTATGAGTCACGTTTGTATTAAATGTTCCTCAGTTAATGTCCTATGTGCTTACCACCGTTCTGTCATATAGGCGTATCCCTTCAGGAAGTGTTGCAATCTGTAATCTTGGTAGTGAAGCTACTTCTCTCATATGGAAGAGGGTATTAATTAACCCCTGCAATTATCAATTAGAGAGGTTGTAGCCCTACAGGAAGGGATTAGTAGATAACTTTGTATTTACTACTACTGCTACTACTACCGCTACTGTCATTTTTTACTACTGCTACTACTTCTATCAATGTGGCAGAAGGCCAGCATAAAATGTACAGACCAGAACGCAGATGGAGAAAGGCCCCTTTGTTTATTTCTACAAAATAGTTGCTCACATAATTATATTACAATAATGTACAATGAAAAGTATTGGTAATGAATCCTGTGCCCAAGAAGTCCAACCCAGCCAGCTTAAATGATTACCGCCCTATAGCCTTGACGTCAGTGGTGATTAAATACTTTTGAGAGACTGGTAAACTATTTTGGATGTTCGTCAACGCCTGGTTTATTAGACCCCCTTCAGTTTGTGACCTAATAGAAGTACTGATGATGATGCCATATCCCATGTCCATTCAGAAGGGACAAGCAGAGGCTACATCACACACCACTGAACATCCATGGTGCCCTGGTGGAGGCAGTGAGCCACTTTAAATATCTTGGAGTCGTCATCTCTGCGGACCTTTCATGGAATTCACACATCTCAAACCTAGTAAAAAAAAAAGCAAGACAGCGTATATACCATCTTAGAAGGCTGAACAAATTCAGAATATCCAAAGAGCTGCAGAAAACATTCTACTCAGCAACAATAGAGTCTGTTATTTCTGGAAATATCACAACCTGGTACGGAAATAGCAATTCTCAGGATAAGATGGCCTTGCATTGAGTTATCAGGTGTGCAGAGAAAACCACCAACACGACACTAGGCGTTTCCTGTCAAGGGCAAAATGTTTTTTAAAGGACTGTCATCACCCTGGCCAATACATTTTTTAATGGTTGCCCTCTGGAAAGCGGCTTCGATCTCAAAAGGCCAGAACAGAAAGGCTAAGAAGAAGTTTTTTCCCCCAAGCCATACGGTCAATGAATGCATAATTCCCCCCTCTTCATAAACTTTTCCTTTTATTTTATTTAATCCCCACAACCCTGCTTTTTATTTTCTATTTTCTTACTTTTCTATTATTATTATTAAGCTTTGCACAGCTGGGATTTTCAGTCACAACCCCAATTTCACTGCTTTTTGTTCACAGATTACGCATGTGACAAATAAATTCTTGAATCTTGAATCAATAGATGTACAAATGGGAGCTTGTGATCTGTAAACATCTGCCCAAAAACATGGTTAGATGTTTGGCCGGCATTAAAGGACACTTTTATTCAGAATATTTTTTATTGTTTGAAACAATGCAATCATTCATACAAATCAATGTGTTCAAAACAATAATTTTAAAGTTACTGTTCCATGTCCATCTTCAATCATTATGTTAAAATATTGTCTTAACTCTCCATGACTTAATCGTGTGTGTGTGTGTGTGTGTGTGTGTGTGTGTGTGTGTGTGTGTGTGTGTGTGTGTGTGTGTGTGTGTGTGTGTGTGTGTGTGTGTGTGTGTGTGTGTGTGTGTGTGTGTGTGTGTGTGTGTGTGTTCGGGGAGCAGAGTACTAGACATAAACACGATTGGTAGAAGAGACTTTGGGGCAGAACATAAGGAGTCAAACACACACGCACAAAAAAGTCTCACTCCTCTCTCAGTTCCTGCAGGTCTGGTACTCAGATATGCTTGTTTGATCGGTGGGGCGTATGTCTGGGAAGAATTTCTGAAATGGGCCGTGGGTTGAGACATCACGAAACAAAGCATTTGCTGATACTTTTTGAGTCACTTTGGTAGGGCTAGACCCCCCAAATCGATGATCTTCTGTGTCCTTGAGGCCATCTTTCATATAAAAGACAACCTAGGTCTCTAACTCACTCCAAAGTGAATTGTGTGTTTGCGGCACTCCCTGTTCCTCACCCACGTTGATCATTTTTCTAGTCTTTTGAAAACTTTATTGAATCATTCACACTATAAAGACCTTTCAAACCTAGCGGGAGCAAAGCCAACATAAACTTCTGTAGTGCCTGACAAAAACACATCAGCCTGGTCTGTCCGGGGCTAGTTACAGAGGGCGAGAGAGTTGCTTCAACGGGTATTCAAAATGATTGATTGTCACATGGTTAGCGTAGACTTCAGATAGTTGCATGAAATGCTTGGCAGGCCATTTAAATACGATTTGAAGAAGAGACAGAACTGCTGCTTTGGATAGTATGAGTTAATAAATGCATTGATTTACAGTATATCATTTAGCACATTGACATGTGTAGGCTATGTTGTTACATCAGTATGTCGTTTTTGTTCACAATTACCCTCGATGTCAGCAAATACTGTAAAATGTGCCAATATTTTCCCATTTTCTCCCCAACTTAATTAAATAAACTTCATTAGGTGCAATCATCAAAAGCTTTCACTGCTAATGTTTAACAAATTTGAACAAGTGGGATCAGTTACTGATGTGATGTGAATTTGAATAAAGTTGTCTAGTTGGTGGTTGGTTCTAAGATAACTTATATAATGCAGTAATATAATACATGTTTAGTATAATTATGTATAAAATACGGCAGTATAATTATTTTTGTTTATTCATTATTATCTTTTATTATTTCAAAACTACCTATTTCGAGACTTACCTTGTGTTTTCAATCTCTCCAACTCTCTCCCTTTGCCATCTATACAAAATCAGCTGAGCTGCCACATTATATAGACAGGTAATAGACAATGCCTCAACCCAGAAGTTACGCTTTTGTTTACTGTTTAGAAGACTCAAATATGGACTCTAAATCCAATAAAGAAACATATCTCTCTTAGGCTACTTATTATTGTGCAATGTAGCCTTTTTCTCTCATTCAACAACATTGAATTAAATGGCATGAAGAGAACCCAATGGAATAAGGTGTTTGTGGGTTCACGTGACGCTAACGTTGTCCAGTGTCCTAATGTTATCCTCATCTGTCAAACCTTTAACACCTGTTAAAGGTTAACCTCTGTTAAATCTAATGGTAGGCCTACTTTAAAAATATATTTGCCACAATATGACACTGTGGTCACATTGCCAAAATCCGGATCTGATCAGGAGCTCATTTAAAAGGGAAACAAATCACAGTTGAAATAATAGCTCTATTCACACTGTTTTTGGGATATTTTAGCTTTTATTATTTTGCTGTTCAAATAATTGTTTAAATCAGCCAAATATCAGATTCCAGTGTGAACTTGCATGCGCAAAAATAAGAAAATCATAAACATCCCACGCAACACGTAGGCCTACGGAAGTAAACATAGCCTACCGGTATGTCATGAAGCGCTAATAATATAAACTAGAAAAGAAATGAAATTATATCCCAAATCGGCCTAAATGTGAACAAATGCACTGTTCCCACACTTTAAAAAATGCCCCACTACATCATGACATCAAGGGACAAATTATATGACTAAACCATGACACGGCAGTATGGCTTTAATTCTTAAGACATGTGGTAGGGAAGTAAGGGAACTGCTCCGCCCCTGGAATCAGACGGTATCGCGATCACAACATGAGACAGTTGACATTCGGACGATTTCTGCAAATTAAGAAATAACTTATCTCTACTCTCTGCTGATCAAATGGATAGCTCGGATATCAGAGGATACATTCAACGGTTTGAAGACCAAGGATACAAAACATGGATCAGAACTACAATGATCTTGGAGTGCCTCAAAACGCGAATGGGCATGTTCTTGGAAAACGAAACTGAGGTTTTTCACAACGCCTTAAATGGGAAAATCAAGCTGAAGGAAAAAACGTGCATTGGTCCGACTAAATGCGATTATAGGAAAGTGCCAACCATGAAATCGGTAGGCCTAACTACGTTCAGAGTATTTAACTTTTGTTAGGAATGGGAGTATTCGACTTGGCATTAGACAGCTATGTCTAACCTGTCAGTTGTATTTTGAAATCAACCTCCTGGTGGGAACATCTACCATTAAGAGGCTTTTTTTAAAAGGCAAAACTTATATGAGAAATAGCCTACTTGAATAATTTTGAACCAACGTGATTTCCCGTCTCTTACGAGTCAATGGCAAACGAGGCCCAATATAAATAATATTATTATTCAACATGAGCGTGTGTTGTATGCATATGTGGTTGTTATTGATAGCAATGCGACAAAACTGGAGAATTAAGTCAAAAGCTTCACATATTTCTCACCGCATTTAAGACCTCCTACAAGCGAGCTGTTCTGTTATGACTTGATAAGAACCGATTCATAATAGATCGCCCTATAACAACGAACCGGTCCAAATCCAGGGTCCAGTACATGGGTTAGGGTCACACTTCCCCTAAAATAACACTGTAGGCCTATATATAAGTTTATTTGATCAAAAAGTTGTTTGAAGTTTTCTAAGCCACCAAGGCTCGGTTTGAAGGTGTGCCCTGATGTTAACCCTTTGTAATTGTATTGGTGCCCAAACTGCACATGGCTGTGTAATGCTAATTTATTACTTGACGCTTTATTTATTATATATTAGTATTATTAGTACTTATGTTATTATATAATGCAATAATAATTATATATATTAAATTGTTACATAATATACAGGCTAGTAGTTGTGTGTGTGTGTGTGTATTTTTTAACTCTGCAAACTCTTACAGGCTCCTAATAAATTGTGTAATTTGTGTGATGCTTGGAGAGGGGAGATTTTGTCCGAGTACGAAAACCTTAACCCCCGCATGGTGTATTGGAATAACACCACACCTTACCTGTGGCCTTCACATAAGTGGGAGGTGGCTAAGGTATGTATACCTCAAAATACCTGAACAAATCCTTTACAGTACTTACTAGCTCTACTTTTATTTTAAACCAAGTTGAGGAAAACTGTTTCTTGTATGTTTTTAGCTCTATAATAACTGCACTTATCCTTGCTTTTGAATTAAGCTAACTCCAGCTAATACTTTCTTTGTACATTTTTAGGTCTACATGCCGCGTGGCAATATGAAGCACAAGTCGGTGGATGACTTTGACATCTCGGCGTTCCTCACTCTCATGACATTCTGTCGACACTTCCAGAAGTTTGTGAAAGGCAACTTGCTCTCTCAGGTGCACAACTTCTGTTCTTGTAGGATCTACCTGTCGTAACCCTTAGTCAAAGACTAAGTTGTACCCATGGAGGGATAGTTGTTGTTGTTTGTACCGTTCTTCGTTCCATGTTCAAACATTGACATGGGACATTGAAGTCTCAAACATGTCTCCTAAAAGGATCATTGTATTGTTTACAGTGGCGGTTTTAGGTATGGGCGAACCAGGCAGCGTAGCGGTTTTCAATGAAGTACATAACATTGTGTGAGGAATTTGTGTTTTGGCGCCCCCTCTGGCTGCAGGCGCACAAGTCCAGTTTTGCCCGGGGCGTAACTGGACGTAGAACCGCCACTGATTGTTTACATTGCATTAGGGAGGCATGGTATTCTGGGGGGCTGGCGTGTTTGACTCAAGGGCCAAATGGTTCTGGGTTCAAACCCGAATGTCCGCAGTCATCCTGGAACCAGCTGCCCTACCCTTCATCGTGAATGATGTTGAAAATAATTCACTCAATTCAAAAATTCTCCAGGTGACTAATGTGAGGAACCAGATCATGCATTCAGCCAGCTTTGCGGTGACTGCTGAAGATTTCCAGAATTACATGGGTCGGATCAGGGCTCTTGGGGAAGCGTTGGGAGAAAAGGTCCCAGAATTCCAGAGCTTTTCCAAGGACATGGCTGAGGTATGTGCCTGGTGCTCTGTGGTGTGTTTGGATTGGTCATGAAACAGAACGTGGGACACAAGTGCAGAAACACAGGAAGGCAGAGACGGGGTGAAGGAACAGGGTTTATTGGTAGGCAGGCGGGTAGTCAGACAGGCAGGGGTACGGTAACAGGCGGGCGATCAGACAGTCAGGTAGTGAGGCAGGCAGGGTCTGGTAACGGGCAGGCAGTCAGGCAAGGCAAAGGACTCGACGACAGCGGGGAGTCAGACAGGCGGGGTTCGGTGCGGGGGGAGTACTAGAGAGGAAGAGAGGGGTTACAAAGGGGACAGGCTAAGACGACTGAGTTTCGAGAATGCTGGTGAGGACCGATACTGAACGGTAGACATGACAACGAACTGGTAGGAGAACTTCCCGCTGAAGTAAGGGAATGGTGATTGGTGATTG